>OMNZ01094916.1:0-16376 GCA_900303255.1 Lesueurigobius sanzi
TCTACGGTTTGAGGACGTCTTGATAGAGTAAACTTAAAGGTAATGTCTGTAGGAAGCTCTTTGTACAAGTTTCACATGTCATTCCTCATTTGAAAGCTAAGAACCTCTAAAATTCAGTCTGGGATTGTGAAAGTGGGAGAGCGAGCGAGTCCTCATACTGCTCTGATTAGATTACGGTCCAAGATTTATCTCATATTTGGAACAATCAGAGCTAAAATATGTCAAAAAAAAAAAAAAACTTATTCTGCCCCGCCCACTTTTGTTGTAAAAGCATTTCCTGTTTTTATTAGCACTTCCTGTGAGCTGAGATTTCCATTGTTGTAAATGTAAGAGAGTGAAGAAAATAAAAAGGGAATCAACAAAAAACTTGTAAAAAAAAAAGCTTAAAGTAAATAAGTTTGTGTGGCTCAGGTTTAGTTTCAGAGGATGGACGACATGAAAAAAGTCACTGAAAATAATCTTTTTGCAATATTATCTCTGCCTTTTTGTTGTGACTCTAATTGGCTAATTGTCTGTGAGAAACTCTAAAGGACCAAAGCTGATGGATATATTTACACAGAGGTTTGTTGTAAATGTTACATGTTTCACCAAAAACAAAAATCAAAGCCAATATCAGCTCAAGTCAGACCTGCAGTTGACCAGAAATACAAAATGGCGGCCCCCATTGCAACTTCCTGAATAAGGTGAATAACCAATGCCTTTAGAGACAACATGTTGATGTAATTCTGACTCTGTCTGAGTCTGTATATCCCAGAAACTATTTCAATAATCAATTAGTTGACGATTAATCAGTTTTTTCAGCCCTAAAATAAGAGAAGTTAGTATTATGATTTGTTATATAAAATAGTCTATACTGTACGTCAATAGCTCAACTTACTGTGAACTAAATGTTTGGGCAGCGTTAGCCCCATAGTGACATGTGCTGTGTATCCATAGATATACTGTATGTATGGTATTTTTTTATGCAGTGAACATAAGAGATGTCTATATAGTTTTTCTTGTTGGTAGATGCTGTGAGACATTTATTTATTTTCATTTTATTTGAATCTAGTACTATTATTACCTGTTTTTGTACACTTACTTTATTCTTGATGGCACTGTTTGTTCCTGGCCTTTCTGCACCCCCCTGTGTGATCCTGTCTTAAGAGCTGTTGTAACAAGTGAATTTCTCCATTGTGAGATAACTATCTTATCTTATTTTGTATCATTGAGCACACTTATGGACAAAGTTGCTTCAGGTTTACAGATTTAGATAAATGACTCAATCATTTACAAATATCATTGAGGAAAGAGCTTTTTGATCCACTGAGATCTGGGTGTTCCTCTGTGTTATACTAAATTTAAAGTATAGTGGATAAATTACTAATATCTTTGAAGATATTGAAATGAAATTGATATATTTTGATCATATAGAAACAGACAAGTTTAAATCTGTGAGACAGTGTCCCAAATGCCTGTCACCATTATCAAGTTTCCCGGTTGAAAAGTCGGATTGCTTTTATGTTTTTGAATCATGCCAGGAAAAATAACTACCTCCGCTGTCGACAGTTCCACTTCTAATGACAGATAAACAGCCTCGAATGCGCCTTTTAAAAATCCTATTTTGTTTTTCTGCTTCAAAGTAGGGACAGACTCCCACATATTTCTGAAAATACACACCGCCGATGGTTGATAAAAAGAATACATTATCACAATAAAAAAAAATAGCTCTTTAAAATGAAAGCCTTCTCAAATTGCAGTAAAAGGTTGACTAAAGACCATTACGGACATTAATTGCAATTTCCATGCTATTAGTGCGAGCAGCCAACGTGCCATGGCAGCCTCTCATTTCCAAACCCTGTTATTTTGCGTAAAGACTGTCTGTCATCTTATTCAGAAGCACAAGTGAACGAAAAAAAATGAAAGAAGGGAGAGAGAAAAAAAACATTTCTCTGGGAAATGGCAACACCCACCAGCAATTTCAGGGGTGTAATTGCCGTTCAAGGATAAAAAGAGAAGAGGTGAACCGTGCAAGTTCAGTCAGTGGATCTCAGTCAGGAAAAAATACTAGCGAGTAAATAAATATAAAATACAAGACGCAGAGGTGCTGCTCTTCATTCACAGCGTGTTCAGGGGAAAAAAGTATTTTTTTAAAAGAGGACAATGAAGCCAATATTATAGTAATTATGAGCTATATTTTCACTTTTGTGCTTTAACTTGGAGAGAAATTGTTCGCGCTGTGGGGTTTCTAAAGAATTGAGATGCTTGAGGATCGTACAAAGACAGTATTGAGTTAAATGTGTGATTAGGCTGGTAGTTTTAAACACACTAATGTAGTAAACTGTGTGTGAACGGATATTCTTTGTACATGGCCGCATAGACTCATGGGGTGTCAAGATTAACCGGTATTGCGAAGTTAATCGTGAGAATTGAAGGACCCAAAATAAATTGTTTCTCGCGTGCCGTAGTGAGTATGTGTCTAAACGGAGCAAACTCAACATTGAAGGTTGAAGAAACGGCATCTAGGTTCCACCAAAAATAGATGAAGTCTGGTCAAATAATCCAATGTGCAGAGAGTACATCTTTTTTATGTCATTGTGGATGTGATATAATTAGCATGTGCCTCACTCTGCTGATTTTGACTGGAGTCAGGACCAGCGGCAGACGGAGATCACATCTAATGCTACACTCAGCTCAACTAATAAGTCTTCTTGTTCTGAACACGTTGAACACACTCTTCGAACATTTAGGGTAAAATAGCGAAATATGAAGTGGAAACTAAACTAAACTACTTTTTCATGTACTGTGTTGAGTTATCGCCTTGGCTGCAGGTGAACTACCGTAGTTATTCGCGTTACTTCTCTCTAGCTCTCTACCATTTTTGTTACATTAAAGTAGCCCACAAGGTAAAAAGGGTTGGAGCCCCGTACTGTAGGGGCAGGTGTTTAAAACGTGAAATGAATTGAAGAATGTATGTTGCTTGAGTAGATCAAATTTGCAAGGAAACTGGCATGGCGCTAAATGCGAAAAAAAAGAGAGAGAAAAAATTCCTAATAGGTGTAAAGCGGGGATTTTGAGATATTTTATCCGTTGTCAATTATATCGTCAAATATATCATCATCGTGATCTTTCTTTCTTATATCGTGATATCGATGTTAGGTCATATCGCACTGCCCCACTTTGGAAACGTTTTTATCAGCCTTAATTCTAACATAAGCTGAATGTTTAATAGGTTTATAACTAAAACAATGATTAAATTAAGATAAAATATACAAATAATACCTTGTTTCTGTTTTTGTGAAAGTTTGGACAGCACTTTTTGTAAGATTTTGAGAAATTCTCTAACAATTGTGAATAATCGTAAAATCGCAATATTTTTTGTCACAATAATAATCGTGACTCAATAATAAAGAATCTTGACATCCCTAGAAGTAAGCACTCATATTGCAGATTTCAGACAAGTATCGTGAACGTTTTGCAAAGAGGGTTATTTTGAGGGAACAGAACCCAGTTATTATAAATGGTGGAATAACATGATGTCCTGTTTCTATGTTGAAGAGATTCAGTATAAATCACGATAAGTTTTCACTGGGGATCCTTTATTGATGATATTTGAAAGAAGAGGACTCAACGTGTGAACTCAAAGGACTGAATAATAGTTTGCATATTTGTGGACCTTCTTGTAGTTTATGGACTATAGGTTGCCTACCTATTTATTTTAGAATCTATTTACCCACCCTGGCACTGTTAGTGTTTTTCTACTTGTTTGGCATTGTTAATGGGAAACTGAATAAATAAAATCTGTCAAATTAGTCTGAATGTGATTAGATCTTCAATTTTTTTAGTTAGCTTTTTACATTTTGAACAGTTTTCTTTTCGAAAGAAGACAGAAATATGAACAGCTGGACATCCAATCCATGCTTGTAGAGGGTTAGCAGATGTTACTCTTCGGGGTCTAAGGGCATTCCTTGGAATTATTTCACCTGGTTATTATTTTGTTTTTGGCCTCCAAAATACCTCCTCATGACAGACCATGACGTTTTTACATTAATGGCCCTCCAAATATTTGAAAAAATATTGATGTAGAAGTGGTCGTCCATGAATTTCCTCACCCCCCAAGGTCAGCACAGCCCCTGATGGACCCAGGAGGGTTAAACATGATGGCACCCAATGGAGATACGACATTTGGCTGTCTGAGGGAATAATGTACTGCCTAAATAATTGTAGCCTTTGCTATTTGTTAAAAATCACATGACAATCTGGATTTGTTTGATTCATTGTCAGCCCTAGATGTTCAAAAAAAAACAAAAAAAAAAACACATTTAATCAATATTGAAACCACATCGAACATGGCCATAAACCCCACATCTTTATATTTCCATGGGATACATCGTTTTACATGATGGCAATAGTGACGATAATAATAATAATAATGAGAATCATATGGACATCTACACACACCCACACTCCACATACACAACATGGCCCTAGAACGGAACAAAATCCCCCCCCCCCCCCCCTCCTTCCCCTCCTAATATGAAAATATGTTTGTACATTTTGTTGTTGTTTCTCTGTATCCCACTGTCACTTGGTGTTAAAATAAAATTATTAAAAAAAAAAAAATGAAGTGTCATAAAATGTAGTGTCTAAAATGAGCTATTGCAGTCAGTTTTCGTGCACTGTATGTCCATCCAACTGTACTCGGACATTTCGGGAAAACTTGATTTGAATATAGCAGAAAGCTAAAGGCAAAATAAATAATGCCATGTATTAGTCTAGTGTTGCAGACTTCCCATGTGCCACTATTCTACTTCTTTTAGAGTGCAGGGGGGTGTTGGCTGTCAGAGTGGCTGTCCCTGTGGATGAATGATCTGACCAATGTGCTTGGACTGCAGGCCCCACAGCCGCGCTCTGGCCGTCCCCGTGACTGTCGTATCGATTCTGCTCATCCCGGCGCCGCCTGTCCGCGCGAATCTACATAGGAGCCCGCCTCCAGTGTGTCCCGCCCTGACAGCTACACCTAGGATCCGCCCCCTTGCAACCCCTGCACGCTTATTTTTAGCAATTAGCAACTTTATTTTTAAGTGCGGCCGGCGAGGGGAGAGAGGGGAGAGAGGTGTGATGGGCGGCCGCGTGCTGCCGATGCCGGGGTGGGCTTTTTGGCGGCTGGGTGACATCTGTGTCCTTGTTGCTGTCGACTGCAGGTGCCTCGCTAACGCTAATATCCCGCGACAGCCTCGGAGCATGTCCAGATCCTGCCTCATTGCCTGCCACCCAGGGCACGGCCGAGACAAGGGGGGCAAGGGGCTGGACGAGCGCCCAACACAAACTCGCTGCTAAGTGGCATCACGGAAACATAGTGTGGGGAGCGCTATGTGACTTTTCTGTCCATGAAACGAAAAGTTAGAGTTATGACCTAGTTAAAATGGTGTTCAGAAATACATATTTAAGTCTAATTAAAGGCACTGTACCTGATGTTTTATTACAAAGGATGAAAGAGGGAGTGGCTAAATTAAATTGAATTGTGGTCCAAACACTTTCTTAACTTTTGTAAACCATTTCTAACATCCCATTTCTTCACAGAGATGAGTTTAAAAGCCTGTTTCACAACTGGCAGGGTCACTTTTTTAGGGTCACTGTCACAGAAATGCAAGAAAAATAGCCTGCAAACACATAAACTGTATTCAAATGCTTTATATTTAGATGCACAGTATTATTCCCACAAACATCTGAGTTTACAGTATACTAAAGGAGGACAAAAACAAACGGAAGTCCTCTACTAGGAAAAAAAGTCAGATATCAGCCTTTAATTTAAATGATTGCAGTTTGCAATGATGATAATGCTGCAATATATTTTGGTTAACAATTTCAACACAACATGTCCCATTCAATTCAAAAGGAAAAAAATAGCAATTTGTATTTTCTTTGTGTAAACAGACCATACTAATACTAAATACTAAAGACTTAAATGGAACGAAATTGGGAAAATTATGACTATAACTGAACTTTCACACATTCACCATGTGTTCTTTGTTAGCTAAAAACGTATAAATCTCTGGTGGAAGTGACTTGGTGTAGATATTGTGTCACGGTCACCTATTATTGAGAATTTAGTGATATACAGTATGGTGCAACCATATAACCATATAATGAATGATTGCTATAGTTTTTCCACCCTACTTTTTGCATTATTTTATATTATTTTATCTCTGGCCGAATGTCAGAGTATATAAACTTATGCATTTCATAGAATATGAAGAATGATAACACAAAAACCTTTATTGCACTCATGGTTAGTGGTTGCGTCAAGCCATTTATTGTCCAAAACCCTGTTTACGCTTTTCAACTACAAACTAGCCAAATGTCCCAGATCAAAAGTTTACATATTGTGCATCTTAGATCAGGGACATTTGAGCAGTTTCTGTTTCATTATGATTTCAAAAGAGTAAACTCAGTTCTTTGGCAATAAATGGCTTCTCACAACCACTAACCATGAGTGGGAAAAAGATTTTTGTGTCATCATTCATATTCTATGAAAAATGGCCAAAAGATAAAGAATAAAAGAGCAGAACTGTACTTCTAACTTGTAATTAATACACATTTATTGGATCTAAGGATTGATCCTTAACAAATGTACACGACAAAACAAACAATTTTATAAGTAGGGCAAAATGAAAAGACACATAGCTGCTGATGAGCTGTAGGGTGTAAAATGCATACGTATGGCGTAAGTTTTGGCTTTGGTAACTCGAGTTTGCACATTTCCATTCAGCAATGCTATCGCTGTGTGTTGTTTGTTGTTCGATATTGACTTGATCCACAAACTGTGCAACATTTGACTGGCCCAGCTCCCAGCATGTGAAGTGCAGTGCATGTTTAGCCTTGAGGACGCGTGTTTACAGCTCTTACGTTGATGCCCTGTGGACTGTACATCTGGCTGGCTGCGAGGCTGTCACTGTATCCGCCGGTCTGGCTGATAACATGGCGAAGGGTATCCACCTGGAACAAGAGGGACACAGAAACAAAGGGTCCGGTCACACCAGCGCTCCGGCTCAACAAAGACCGCCACGCACACGGAAAGGTCAGTCAGATAGAGAAAGGGTGCCATAAACAGGAAAAGGTTACGAACACAATCCGCAATGATTTAGCCCCGTATACAAGCGCGATAACGGCCAACGCAAAATAACACAATGAATATCATTAGGGAGATCTTGCCCATGTTTATGATGGGGGGGGGTATGATTGTTTGTTTGAGTGAGTAAATAAAATGTAGAATAATTTGAGTGGTTAAGGCGAGACACAGCAAGTTTTTCAATACAGTGGTCAATTTTGAGGTTTTTGGCTTTTTGTACCAGTTGTAATGTATTATTAATGTTTTTTTTAAGTCACGTGTCTGACTTTATCAGGAAATAACTACAATACCACTGTGTTTCCCACGTGTATACATTCACAAATATTGACATGTTCCGCGTGACGCATGTGATCTCCTCTGCAACATTGTATAATCAAAATTTCCTTTGTCGAAGGAGCCCATGGCGAATGTCTGCGGCGGTTAGAGCTGTTTTTTTCTAATGCAGTTTATACAATTCTACTGATAGATGCTAAGAGACACTTGTTTTATTTTATTGTATCAGTATTAGCTTTTTAAATTTAGTTCATTATCCTATTCCAGTAATATTACTGTTTGCAAACCTTTTTTTTCTCCTGATGGCACATTTTCTGACTTTTTGCACCCCCCCTGTGTGATCCTGTCCTACGAGCTGTTGTAAACAAGTACATTTCTCCATTGTGAGATCAATAAAGAACTATATTATCTTATCTTATACACGCAAATGAGCAGATGTTAAACTTTATAGCCTCTTTCCTCAAAATTAAACTTTTATTACTTATTATTTATTACTTGCAACTGCATCTCCACTTTAGTATTTCCTACAGACTCGAATTTTACAGTCTTGTACTGAAGTTTTTTCGATAACTAATCACAACCCTGATTTAGTGAATTTGTACAGATTTAATAACTAGCTTTTTCACGAACTAAACAAGATATCCAAAAATATTTGCAATTAATATGTCAACAAAATAAAACCATAATGTTAAACCTAGCTCAATTTTAGAGCCGAAAATATAGTAAATTTTGGTCATTTCTATACTCAAAATGCATTTAAAAAATATATATATTTAAAAAATATGTGCAATACAATTTTTTCCTATATTTAAGTCAGTAATGTACAGCAAAACTTTCAAATTGATATCTCTAAATATAAATGTTTTTTTTCCTTTTCACCTGAAGTATCTTGCCTTAAAAGAGAAATTTGGGAGCACAAATATTACAATATCAAATCTCGCAAGACGGTATTTGAATAAGTTGCAGTTTTCTGTGTCAAAGAATAATGTTTTTCAAGAAAGAAAACAAAGCATTGTAGCCCCAGATCCTCACTCACTTCCGGAGAGTAACTCACTTCATACATAGCATAATAGTACAGCAGTAACATTGTTTTTGTACCATTTTAAACAATCACGTCACAACCTTAAATCCCACGGCGTAGGAGCGAGGTCACAGCCATTTCAAACTCGCCCCTTAGAGACGAACTTTAAATAATTAAGGCCCAACCCCGAGGACCTCTCTCCCCCTCTTATGCATTGTCCCTGCTACATATTTATGAAGCATCCTAAAGTGTTTGGAGAGCTGATCGGAATAGAAATGGGGATGGAGGGCTCGACGGTGACACCGAAAGCGGGAGACATGACCAGGGGAGATGATTTCTTAATGTTTGGTGCGAGTTCTAACACTCCGTATCGCGGCTCCGTTCCAACACCGTCCAGCACTGTCCACTGAGGCAAGGTCACGGGAGTGCGGCGCACCAGTGGCTATGTGAAATCCCGTCACCGCCCAGGATAAGTGCTGTACCGTTTCCAAAAGTGTCCGCCGACGTCTACTCAGGGATTTGACAATGGTGTAATAATGGGAGGCTTAAGGCGCTCTTTACCCTTTGTGTGACTGCGGAGGTCAAGTTACTGTGTTTGTCTCGCTCCTCGGACCGGCCAGAGCAGAGGCGATTTTACACGCAATGAATATCAAGGCGGAATGGGAAGTGAGCCCCCATTTTCTCATAATATGGAGGGGAATTGTGGTATAATTTTTGGTCTCTTAACAACAATCATTCATTCGTTTTACTTATTTGTTAAACTTAAAGCCATTGATTTGAGATATGCTTATGGCTGATCAGCAAATACCAGGGGAAAGTCACCTTTTTCCAAGAATTTGTGTAGTCTTTCAATCTACTGGAGGCAGGTTTGTGGACCAGTTTGCTCTCTTAACATGTAAACTCTGACCTGAAGAAATGGCCTAATCTTCACAATAATGTGTTTAATTATTCCACTGAGCCATAGTTTCTTCAAAGGGAAAGGGCATCTTATTTGTATAGCGCTTTTCATATGACACAAGTCACACCCAAAGCTTCACACATGAATGGGAGGGGGCTCATTCACTCCATGCTGATGGTGGTTTGTAGCCACAGTTTCCCCTGGGGTAGACTGAGAGAAACGAGGCTGCTCACATCTGCGGCAACGGTCCCTCTGACCACCATTCAAAGACTTATATGGGAAATTCAAAGACTATTTTCTCAGAATGCCTTTTTTCACATTGTTGCAACCAAATTTCCACTTCAACAATTTGAAATACATACTTCTTGTTAAATGCAACAAATAGTCTTGTATTTAACAATATTTAGAAGTTTTGGAACATCAAAAAACAAGGCCAAATTATATTTGTTACATATTTACTATTTTATTAAGATATCCAAAGTCCTCTCACAAAAACAAATCTAGCTAATGTGTCAACAAAATACAATAAAAAAAACCAAAATAAAACCATAAATTCAAATCTGGCTCTATCTATTATCAATATTTGGTCTTTAAAAATGTATTTATTTAATTTATATATATAAAATCACATACTTTTTAATGAAAACATAAAATGACAGATTGATTGTAGTTTTAAGGTTTTGGATGAAGAATGATCCAGGTTAAAAATCAAAATGAAGGTCCTGGGTTTCAGAGCAACACACATTCATCTCTCTGTATGCCCTTTACATGTAGACTTGTCAATGACGCTACTGAACTGAGATCATTGTCATACTGGGGTCAAAGACCATTCAACACATATAAATCCGGCTGGGCAGTCGTACCTGGGATTGAATGTTGGCCCCCACTTGCCCCCCTTGGTACGAGTCCCCATTGAGGGACTGCACACTCATGAACAAGTCTCCGGAGTTTGACATGTTAAAAGAGCCAGCAGAACCTGCAAAGACATGGAGGGAGTTTGGAAGAGGAGAGGACAGAAGAGGGACAGAGTTAGAAAGTCATGCAAGGCCAAAGGGTTAGTTACATAATATTGAGAAAGTAGGAACAGCCGATGCAAGATTGTAAACTCTCATCATGATAAAATGGCTTTATAGAGAAAACCAGTCTGGCCTCAATCTACTTTACATGCAGCTCGCAATCTGGTTTTCCTTTGGGAGCAGCGCAACCCCTGATAGGTCTGATAGGTTCAGGGAGTGTGGGGAAAAAGCATTGGCAATAAACGTTGTCACTTTATCTGCTAAAAAAGCTAACGTACAAGTAATCATGGTTTTGCTAATACTGTACCTACAGGCGACAACACCACAGACTCTTCGAAAATGTGCATTTGGCATGTTAGCTGCCTCTCCTGCTGCTCCACTGAACACATCCAAGTCACGCGGCCTTTAGTTTCACTTTTAACCCGGTTGGTCAGATTAGGCGTAAGCCAAATGACGACTCCCCAATCAAATTTCTGGTGTTTACATGGGTTTTGCTAGTCGGACTAGGCTCGAGATTCGACTTCCCCCCTGGTTCATATAACCGTAGTGACTGGATTCGGAAAGTTTTCAGACGTCTTTTCATTATTTGATTATGTCTGATACTAAAATCATATTTTTTTCAACGGAGGGTATGCAGTTGATGTTACAGCATGTTGAAGTTCCATGCAGCAAGGAGATAGTGATTGATTCGCAGGAAGTTCCAAAGAATAGTCTTAGTCCTTTAATGTTCCCCAGCTGCCCAGATGTAAAGAAAAGCATGGTTAACCTGATTTCAACACCCGCTTCCTAATCCAATCGTGTTGAAGAAGTCTCTATATGACAAAGGACCTCGCTTGCCCTCAGCGCGGCTTAATGGCATGCAGGAGGTCAACCGGACAAGAGGCAGGAAAAATTAGCGTCCACAAGAGCAAAGGGTCAATAAACCAGAGAGAGAGAGAGAGAGATACGAGAGAGATACGGAAACAGGGAAACTGGAAATATATCTAAGAAATACAGGGGGGAGGTAATGTTAAGGTGATTAGCGGCCGCTGAGGAGTTCTGAGACAGTTCGGGAGTTTGGACACAAAATCACAAAGCAATAAGCAATAAGTGTGTTTATGAATCTTGCATCCTTCAAAAATTGGCATCCTCAATGTAAAATGTAAGACTTTCTGATACCAAGACCAAACCGCAGTATTTTGTTTAGATTTGGGGCAATTTCAGAACCACTATATGGAGATCTACACATGTCTGAACCCGCCCTATTGATGGTATTAGTATTTTAAATGAATTTTCAGTATTTGTATAATTTTAGAGCCAAAGTCCAAATATTGCCTAGGGCCCCAAATTGGCCAGAGCCAGCCCTGGTGTATGTTATTGAGCACACATGAGAACCGTGCATGTAAACACACCACTCCAGATTGTATCAATCAATCAATCAATCAAACAATCAAAATTTATTTAAAGAGCACTATTCATACAAATGTAACTCAAAGTGCTTTACAGAACATAGATTATGTACAGTACATGTAAAAAGCAGAAAAATACAGACAAGTAAAATCAATATAAATGATCATTAAAAATGTAAAACCAGATTCTAAAAACAAAGAGTAAAAGACAATTTTAACAATATTAACTGCCATTATGCATGATATAATAAAGCCGTTTTCAGCCTGACCTTAAAGTTGGTTACACTGGTACACTTGTAGCCTCCGTTGTCCCACACTCGCATTCATAAACACACTCATTCACTCTGGCCTATTGTACATGTTTTGACTGGTAGGGGAAACCGGAGCACCTGGAGGAAACCTACACAGACACGGGGAGAACATACAAACTCCACACAGAAAGTGTTCACAGCAAAGACCGCAGTGAACGCGACCAATGTGTCGGCCCACGGCTGCCAGGCCAACTCTCCCTCCACTCCGGCCCGCTAAACTATTTTCCCCAAGGTGGGAAAGGGCTTTTTCCATTCATTTGACTATTTTTAAGGTTAGGTTTAGATTTACAGTTAGTTTGGATTAGTTTAAACTAGCATTGTCCTCAAATGTGGCCTTTCCTATCCTGGGAAAAAAAAGTTGCGTCAGGCCCGGGGATCGAACCCAGGACATGTAGATAATATCTATTAACTGAGGTTCGGGAGCAGGACCAGGCCTCAACCTCCCTTCCTCAAGCCACTCCCTCTAGACCAGCCACACCTCTAACCACCCCCTTTTTAACCAGCTTCAATGAACTGTTGCAGTGTAGCTTTAAGAACATTTGATGGAAAAATCCTGTAAAACTGAAAGCCTACACAAACAAATGGAAGAAGTGCTCAGGTTTCACTCCCACTCACCTGCTGAATTGGGAGTGGAGGGGGAGTTGGCCTGGCTGCCGTGGGCTGACACATTGGTTGCGTTCACTGCGGTTCTCGCTGCGTACATGTTGGCCTCCTCTTGGAATTTGCCAATGTTTTTCTTGTACCGGATTCTCTTGTTCCCAAACCAATTGGATACCTGGACAAACAGAAACGACATAAGTGTCAGCATGTATGGCATTCGCTCACAGCTTTAATCATCAGATGCTCTCGATAGCAGACTTATTACAATCCATACTGTGCACCAAATGTGCGCAGCCTTTTAGCACTTTGGCTTGATGAGTATAATGTCCTGACTATTCTCTATTCTGACTTTATCTGCTGTTTGAAAGATGATTTCTCTTGGGCAGATAACCTTTTGTATCATCTTATCATTTTGGCATTTATATTTATCTCTGCGAGGCTGGAATACATAAGTGTATGAGAAAATGGGTAGACACTAGACATCATTCATGTTTAAAAAAGGACTAAAATATACACACCTGTGAGACAGTGATGCTGCACTTTTTAGCCAGCTCCTCTTTGGCCTCCTCGCTGGGGTAAGGATTACTCAGGTGGGAGTAAAAGTACTCGTTTAGGATCTCTGTTGCTTGTTTGTTGAAGTTCCTCCTCTTTCGTCTGGAAACAGAAAATAAAAAAGAAAATATACACATACTGTAGTTATGTATTTATTTATTTATTGTTTACCAAAAATAGTCACGTGGAGCACATAGAACAGGACAGGTAATGAAAAGTAATAATGAAGAACTTTTAACCAAATCTCCAGATATTTTTGTCGACTAAAAATCAATACAGATCTCGATACCACATTAATACATTCACATTAACAAAACAAACAAAAAATAATAATAGTCCATGGTATCTTTGATTGTATCGAATGTATGCCATATTCAACACAAAATAAAAAAGGTTCCCTTTTCCATTCTAAAAGTATACAGGAAAGGTCTAATTAGGCCAACCTTTTGTCAGCATTTTCAGTTGTACCAAGCTGCAATATTTATAGTCACACACAGTACTGAAATCAGCTCTAATGAGTATCTCGTTTAGATACCAGGTTTAGTATAGATTAGTATCAGAGTATTGATTTTTTTTTTCACAACCCTAGTCACTAGAATACAGTATACTATGGGCTCATATCAGGTGCTAAATAGCGAGTGTAATACTCCTGTAATAAAGAAGAGAGTGGCGCACATGAAAGAGTTGTGCTGCCGGATGCTCTCTCGTCAAGTGATTTCCTCCATTGTGAGATCAATAAAGTACTATTCATTCATTATTTGAAATGTCCTGTACAACTGTATTAGGGCCCCAAATCTGATATGTAAATGACAGGATGACAGAGTTTAAATGACTCTACTGCTGATTCACTAGTGCACACGTTCCTTGTTTCGCAATTGAGCAAATACTTTGTAAAATATGTGTTTAGTCATTCTTTCTTGCCATATAAATATTTGAAAAAGTGAAATAAAGATTATATACAAAACAATCACGAAAATAAAATGTTATGACTAAGATATTGTGACTGATGAACTCATTTCAACACAGGTTTTTTCCCCCACAGACCTGGCGTCGAGGAAGCGTGAGCGCAGGATCATCACGGCCTCACAGGTGCTCTGCTTCAGCTGCATCTGGATGGAGCTGAACTTGCGGTGGATGATGTTGACCATGCGCTCGATCTCTTTGGGCGAGATGGGCCGTGTTCGCGACTGCTCCCTCAGCAGGTTCATCACATGGGTGGTGAACTCATTGCACGCCTGGAAGCACACATAGACATGACTCATGCGAGGAATATAACTATCACGCCGCGCTCGACAGCTTGGGAGAGAACAAAGGGGTGAAATTAGATTGTGGCCAGCGGTCGGCTTGGTCTGGTACATGGTATATGCGCACGGTATCACAGGGTTTTTCGAGTAATAAGCAACGGGCCGGGCCGGCGTAACCAAAAGCTAAAGCAGTTTTTCTCTTGAAAGTGAATTGTAATCTTTGAATCTGTGAAATGAAAGAACTCAACACGTCATCTACGCTGGAGGCTTGGGCCAATCACATGCTCAGCCAACCCAATTATAAGATCAACACAGGCAACACTGAAGACAAAAAGATACAGCTGGCGATAGAGAACAGTCTGCAAATATATAATAACAATACAGGGATGTGGATTCGTGTTGAGAATGCACTTTCAAAGTGTGTCGTGTTTAATGAGGCACAGATTTTTGCAGATGTGATGCTAAATACAATGCTGAACTTGTAGCCAGAAGTGTAACGTAAGCCAAGAAAGTGTGGACATACAGCATGCTACTATTTTTGGAAGATATTTCAACACTTTTGGGCCTAACTTTGATAGTAAAACAAAGTGACATGATAAAAACGAAATGAAAGAAAAGTAGTTATACAAATCTACAAACCGTCATTCATTTTATATAGCTTTGCATGGTTTAAATCTATCACGCACACAAAAACAATATTCATTTGAATGATTTTTCTGTTGTTTAGTTAGTGTCCTGATGGAGATAAGAATATACTGGAGCCTATTTTGCATTTTACGGCCTAAAGGTGAATGCTCTTGGCTAGCGGCTACGTGTGATGTCTATTTGATGGTATCACGGATGATGCACAGTGGTTAATCTGTGCATAATGGCCTTTTCCTATAACTGTGACACGACTGGGATGAAGGTTTGATTTAGAGACACTTATGGCCAGGTCCGTTCTCGTGAACACCAGCCTGGGCAATAAGAGCAGCCTAAATGGAAGCGGCAGACAGCAGTGTGTGACACCAAACAAATGGCGGCGGTGTCATACAGGAGGCAGCGCGACTCGCGGTGCTCTGAATATTAAAGACGGCTCTTCAATAGAAAACCAAAATGTGACAAGTGAGGAGAAATCGAAAATGACAGGCAGCTTTCAGCCCCGCTCACGTTCAAGAGGTTTAAACTGTCTTCTCACTCCATCTCTCAGTCGAGCTCATTCTCCCCGCGTCTGAATCAGTCACCAGATATGACTGCATTCAGAGTCAAGGTGTCTGTTGCTTGTCAACACCAGGGTTACGTCAGTCAAAGTGATGCAGCGCCGCCGCCGTTCTGCTTGTACACACCGGCGGCGGCAGACACTACTCACTCCCTCTCTCTGTCTCTCAGACGGAGCGAGGTGTGCCGGAGCGGTGACACACAAATGCTCAGGTGTGTACCGACGCTGACAGTTAGCGATGACTGGCCTTCCCGCGCCTTCCCCGAGATGACAAACCCCAGGAACGCCGCCACTTCCGACGGAGCGGCCAGACGTCGCGGCGTTTCGGGGGAGCGAGCCGCGCGCAACTGATATAATGGCTGATCGCTCGCGGGAGATGGTATCAGAAAGAAAGTCTGATTGTGTTGTGTTGGTCTGAGAGAGCTGAAAAGAGGACCTGCACTATGAGCGAAGGGATCATTGTCAAGTGTTGGCAGAAAGTAAATGTCCGTTTTGTTTTGTTTTTAACCTAATGATCAGAACATGTGGTTAGTACAAATGCAGTCATTTTGTGTTTAACATGTAATTACTGTGTGTATGTTGCAAGCTATAGGCCTACTATACTGCATAGACCCTTTCATTGTTTGTAAACATTCCGGTGTCAAGCCAAATAAGCCCTGTGCAAAATAAGTCCCGGTCGCTTTCAGTTTGCATGCGCTACTTTCTTTTCCCCTCCCCTCCCCTCCCCTTCCCTCCCCGATCTGAAAAAATAAGCCCCGCTACAA
>OMNZ01094917.1:0-14056 GCA_900303255.1 Lesueurigobius sanzi
TCAAGAGGCTGAAGAAATGAACGTCTGGGGAAAGATTTGCTGCTTTAAAAGTCCCTAAATTGACATGATAAATGCAACTATAGTGCAAGTAAGTAGACCAACTGCTACACGCTAACGCTATTTGAGACCGGAAAGGTAGGGCTCCTCATTTAATGCAAATGTTTCCAAATTTTTCCTCCTAGAATGCAATTTCAAACCTTTTGTATGTGTTCTTACAAGTTTCATGGGCTTTTATTCTGAAAGGTTGGAGCTTTAATGTGCCTGTGTCATGCTCCTCGCTCTGCTCACCTTTAGGCCTTTGCGTATAGACCCTTTCGCTGCTTACATCATCAGTGACATCACCTGGAGGCAGGAAGTGAGCAAGAGAAATAACATTAAACTAAAACTAGTGATTATAAGTGTACAGAAATGTCGTCCTGTTGTGTCTTGAGCTGCAAGAACAAGAGGAACGACATTCGAGACGATAAAATAAGGTTTTATCTGATATTTCCGACAACAGCGTTTTTATCATTACAACAGCTACACTGGAAATAGATTGGAGCCTCCAGCTAAGCCAGGAATGTTTACAAACAATGAAAGGGTCTATTAAACTGTGCTTTAGTTTATCGTCTGAAGGAAACGCCACTTAACCGATGTCAAGCTGCACAATGTCAGCTCGTAACAGGAAGTTCAAAGATGTTTCTGCTTAAGATGCCAAGCAATGTATTTTTTAATGCCTTGATAGACAAATGAGCACTCGGAGAACGCTAGTGTCGCCACTTTTATTAAAGAGGAAGCATCGCCATTTTCATGAAGATGTTTCTGATAGTGCAATATTTCTGCTGCTATGAATCTTTTATTGTCATGTATTTTTATGCCACAAAGCTACATGTCCGGCTTGTCAACTTTGTCAATTGTACATAGATACACAATTTGTTATGATGATGAAATTATTATTTTGTCAAATAAAAATGTAAATGAAACAGAGACAGTTTTTTATTTCACAACATTAAAAAACACATAACTGCCTTCATTGAAGTTGTGTTACAGTTTAGACCTGTCCATCCATCCAGCTTCAAATTGCATAAATCGAATGCCGTCTTTATCCACATTCTAACAGTGCACTCTCATTTTCAAGACGTTCACACTTTGCTATAATCTGTTGAACACCCTAAAGCTAATAATCCTAAATTGGCTTGATGTCAATGAGATTATTTAATGTTATTAAATGTAAATATGCCAAAGCAGCTTTGTTTTGAAGTAACCTCGGAGCCAGGGCTGGACTGGCAGACAAAATCGGCCTGGGACTTTTAGCTTAAGAGCCTGAAATGTTAAGTGGTAGAGACATGACTAACTCTAGCCTGTGTCCGAGAAATGTGCTCCTCTGCTTGTCGTAAGTTATGATCTGGGAACCGTGACTGAAGACAGGATGTTATCGGAGATTAGGGCTGGGTGATATGGCCAAAAAATGTTCATTTAAATCATAATTTTGATTTTCTCATGGTTCATGTGTACAGTATATTGTCTTTTAAAAGCGACTAAAGCCATCTGCTTCTTCTTGGGTTTAGACCTGGTGTTGTAGTCTTGGGTAAGACCTGTTTTAGTTCACATTTAAGTCCAGAGTTTTGACCTGCTTCCCTCATGGTTTAGTCCTGGTTTAATCCTGGTTCAGTCTGTGATATAGTCCAGGTTTAGACCCGATCTAGACCCAGTTTTCTCTTGGTTTATTTCTGATTGAGTCCTTCGGTTTAGACCTGGTTTAGTCCTGGTTTAAACCTGGTTTTGTCATGGTTTAGTCCAGGGTAATTATTGTTTCGTTCTGTCCCTGGTTTAGTCCTTTTTAGCTTGGTCCTAGTTTAGACCTTGATTTCAGTCTCTGCTTATTCAGTCTGTGATATTGTCTGATTTGTTTTCTCTTTGTTTAGTCCTGGTTTAGACCTAGTTTTCTCCTGGTTTAGTCCTGGTTTAATCCTGACAGTTGAAGCAGTGAGTGGAGTGAAGTATTTGAGCTCAGAGCTGAGTTAAACATAAAAACCACTGAATCACGATATGACGATGTTCCCAAAAACCAGATCACGGAGATCAGATCACGATTGGATTTTTATCATCATATTGCCCAGCCCTATCGCAGATCGTCCCAAAAGTGCATCAGCCCACCGGGAAAACTCCCGATGGCCAGTCCAGCCCTGTTCGGAGCAATATGCATAGAATGTATAAAAGCTGATGCATAAATTCAACCAGGAAGACCTTATTTGTATACCTCCTGTTTCCTGTCACTGCCAGCCAATCACCTCAAGCCATTCAGATTCTTCTTTCTCTCAACAAACCAAACATTCTCTCATAGCTAGAGTATATGCTCCCTTTTTCCATCAGTTTCCTACTTGATTCTCACTCATTTTTCTGCGTCCGTCTATCCTGGTTTAATTCTTATGGCTGTATTATATTGCTGGAATACCATATTATTGCACTTATCGGATCGTTGAATACAAAAGCAGCTCCTTTACAAATAACGCAGAGTCTTGTGAGCGAAGTCAAGAACCCCTTTTAAAAAATATCTAAGAAAACAAAAACTAGAATAACCAGCAAGCTTACTATTTGTAAGGAATTAGAAATATAAGAATAATCAGACAGCTTTTCAGACCAACGACTAAACCAATGTTGAAGACCAATTGGTAAGAAAATGACTCAATGGCCCTAATTTATGAATATTTCATTCCTGACAAAGCATTATGTAACTAAATCACTGGTTCTCAAACACGAGTGGCACTTGGGCATCGTCAGTTAGTATTTATTTCAGACTTTTATTAGTTTGAAATGGAAATGATTGCATTCTTGCTTTAGTAAATGCATTCAAGTTAGGTTTTTCTGGCTTAGACATAGATTACACCTAGTTTAGATATAATTTTGTCCACTTTGGGTCCATTTTAGACCCAGTTAGGTCTTTGATTTAATTCGATCTTGCCCTGGTGGTACTTGGAATGCCAACTTGATGTGAAAAGTTTGAGAACCAGAGAACTGAAGGAAAGTTGAACCTGAAAAAGTATCCTTGAAAGCTAGCGTACCACCGCAGACACCCATATCAGGTTCTAATAAGCCACTGCCCTAATGGAAATTGCCGCTGTCATAGAATTAAGGGGATAATAGCCATTCGAAGAGAGGGATAGTCTTTGAACTCCCTGCCGTAGGCTTTGTGCTTCCCTCGGGCCCAAATGGTCATCTGAACGAATCCCAGCAAAGTGTACAAGGCAACTGCAAAACAAAGATGCAAGAAACCATCTAAATACAAACACATTGGATTAGTATTAGTGAGTCATACCTGGCACACACTGGGTCATAATGGAGAAGCCAACCCACGTCCCAACCTGAAACATGAGCAAGAGGAGGAATTAGTAAAGCATATTTTGTTTCATTTTGGCAATAATGCAGTACCTCATATGTGTAATTTGGGCAGGACACAAAGAAGTAAAGCCACGTGAAAGGATTTTTTGTCGGCACTGGAAACTTTCTGTACCGAGATCCTGATTCAATGAAAAAAGGAAATAAATGATGACGCTACAGTAATCCTGTATTGAATGACGGCTCGGTACTGACCATTTTTAAGGCGATTTAGAGTCAGGTGAATTGAGAAGTTACCGATTTCACACATCTGCGAAGAATTACAGTAAACAACCTTTACTGTAATATAAAAGTATAAAAGTTTTGTTTTGTGTGTGAAAATGTGCACGTCTTGCTCACCACAAACACAGCCAATGAGTAGTTGACCTGCAGATCTCCGTATGCTATTGGTGGAGGTGTGCAAAAGAAAAGAAAAGAAGAGAAAACTAAAGAAAAGAGAACTTAGCATTGTCATAGCAAGTCAAGTTAAATGCTTAAACTGGACACACTTGTGCTTGTGATGAACTTATGGAGTAAAATAGTTTACAATATATTTAGGTTGATTGTCAGGCGGAATTCAATATTTTAAGTCCTAAGAATGAACTCATTGCTAAAGTCATGTAACTGAAACTCATGAGTAGTTGACAGGGTGCCTTACATGGAGGTGTGTACAGGGGGTGGTTGATGTAATAGGCCAACCAAGCTGAGAAACCCCAGTAATAGGCACAATTCTGAAACATCACAAGACAAGTTTAATCAACAAAATACATCCTCTCCATTCACTGCCGCTCACAAGGGCGGTTACAGCGTCCTCACCCAGACTATTGTCCTGAGAGGCATCGTCCCGTGCGAGAACCGATGCACGAAAATAGTCTCCACCAGCCTCTTTAGGTAGTGGAAGGTGTGGCAGGCACAGGCTAATCTGCACACACAGACACAAAGGTAAATGTATCACGTGCGAAGAGGATTCTGGATTCTAGCATGAGGAGAGGGGCCTTACGTGACGACAGGGTGCGGGCTGGTGGTGAAGGCGTGACTGTGGGGGTAAATGTACGGCACTCGGAAATAGAAGAGGAGGTAGGTGAGCAGAGGACCCAGGTACTCAGCCAGAAAGACCTGAAATACACGACAGAGGTGGAATCAATCAATCAACCCTTATTTTGTTTAAATGAAGGCAGGTCAGTGATGGTTCGCAACTCAAGACTGGGCAATTAGTTGGTTAAGGAGTTGTGTATTTTGTAAAATACACAACTAGACAAGGTGTCATATATGTGACATTTTTCAGTCCAATATATTACATTATTGTCCATATGGGCTCAATAAGAGATTAGTTCAAAGGGTATAGAAGTATAAAAGTTTACAAGGAACACTTCCAGCTCCACTGGTTTGATGATAAGATGATAATATTGTTGCTATTTTAGGCTAGTGGAGAGATTTCAGCAGAAGCATGACTGTGCAAAAGATGGTTTGAACTTTGGAAGCACAATATTCCCAATGACATCTCAGTGAGGCTCGAGAACAGAGACACACATTTGGTACTTACAAAATACTACATTTTACAAATTGTAAAAGGTAAAGAGCTTGTGTTTTTTATGATTTTGAAATAATGTTATCCCATGAATTCCCTGTACAGAGAGATACAGCTTCTCAGTGACTATTTGGCAAGACACTTCATCCTCAAGTGACTTTGGTGGTGATCTGAACTATTGTCAAAGAATGTTACTAGTGTGTCAGTCTGTAAAGTTGTCCATTACAGGGACCAATTTGATTGCAATCATAGTAGATGAGAAGAAGATACACATTTTGTCAAGCAACGGCAAATCTTTCCAGGATCCTTCTGCTCTTGTATCCAGTTCTTTGAGTAAACATGTGGTCTTATTCCTGCAAACTTACTTGACACATAAGATATACTGTATGTATGATGGTTGATGTACTCACCATAGTCCATCCTAACTGTGGACCCAGATCCCTGAAGTACATTGTGGCAGTGGTCCCAACAGGAAGATTCTGTAAGACCTCATCATCCCGCAGAGACTTTCCTCCTAATAACAACATTTAAACAATGCAGATACTCAATAAGATGCCTATAAAAATGGCCCTTTACTGCCATCATCATACACATGTGAAATCCTTTGCTCTGTCTGTGCCTAAATGGATGTGGTAACTGGCTAATGAGACAGTATTTTTAGCCTATTCTCATGAGTAACTATCCCAGATTCTGTTGCATTGTGTTCTGAGAAGACGGACCTTGAAAATGCCGCATCACGTTCACAAATAAAACCAAACTGGATCAGTGGTTCTCAAACTGTGGTATGGGTTACGAGGTCGTTGTCTGGACTTCATAACAGTCTATTTAAACTTTGGATTTAGGTCACTTAAATGTTGTTTTCTTTCTGGATTTGTCCTGTTTTTTAGTTAAATGGATTAAAGTTTGTTAAGACCTGGCATAACGTGTTTAGATTTTAGTCCTGGATTAGTAGTGAATTTGACCAGGTTCAGTGATGGTTGAGACTTGGTTTCTTTATTAACATCTCTTCATAAGCTTCTCTAAGCACTATGTATTGGTCCTTATGCAAACTTAATGTTGATGCACTTTTAGTAAAAATCAAAACAAAAACAGCTTATGCTTATGGACACAAATAGGTAATGTTTAAAAAATATTTAAAGCTGCGTTATGTCACTTTTTATGTGGATATTCATGTATATTTGATCTTTTAGTGGCCCCATAGAGTGTAGATAAAGATGGAGGGAGCCTGCGTGGCTTTCTCCATAGCGTTCAAAGACAATTCATGCTAGCATTTGAACCACCGCCATGTTGAATTTTTGGAGCCAAATCCATCTTTACCAAACATGGATGTGCGGGGGGTTACATTCTCTTTTAATGTTGAAAATATTAAAAGACGAAGAACTGGACGGTGTAGCGCGTGCTAAGACAAGAACTTGAGGGTCATATTTTAAATAATGAGTTAAAGAGGGGCCAAAAAGTTTCAATTGTCCATAGGAGCTTCCGGGTTCCGGAGCCCGCCCCATATGCTAACTGGCTTCGCGGAGAACTAGCCAATTGTACCGCCATCATTAATGTACAGTCTATGAGTGGCCCAGTATTACGTGCCAGTAGGTCTAGGATCAGGCAACGTAACTGAAAAGTTACTGTAGGTGTGGAAAAACAGAAGCGTGGAGAATGGGTTGTTTCACCAAAAGAAATAAGTGCATTTATTTACAGAAAGGTGCAACGGATACAAAATTGTGAGTAGATAAGTTTGTAGGATTTAACTACAAATGGGTAACTAAGTAAAAGGCAAACTGCTGCAGCGGTCTGGACCCACTGGTCATAGACGCAGGGCAGAGGCGGTTGTGGCCTCTTATAGGTGCCAGCTGATGATGGCTGACGATAATCAGCTGGGCACCCTGGGAATCTTTGGTGGGCGAGGCAAGGATCATAAAAGCACACACCGAAGAAAATTCCTGTGAAACCTTCATTGACAATGGCAGTAAATTCTATTCTAATTCTGATTCTTCTAAAGACACGTAACACTCATATGACGCTCCATGATCAAGTGTTTTTAGGGTTTTGTACCAAGAACTTTACCAGAAACCCCCAAAATCATAGAGGCCACTGTGATGTAAAGCAAAGGTGCCATGCTGCACCCATACAGCCACTGGGTCACTAAATACACACTAATATCAAATTTGTTTCTGTTTCACATACTTTAAACACCTTTAAACATCTCATATACATTACCCCATACTTTAATTTATTACTCAGTCCTGATTCAAACTAGAATACTATTTCTACAAAGTGGTCCTTATAGAGAAGGAGAGAGTATTAATTACTTCATAGTAAAAGCAGTATGCAGAGTACTTACTGGGGTCGAGCTTGAGTGCCTGTCTGGCCGGATACCAGTGAGGATCTAAAAGGATAACACAGGGTCAGACTCGGAGAGAACATTTTGGCCTCTGGCTCCAAAATAATTGATCACAATGGAATAAAGTTGAGCTGGTGCAATCTATTACCCACAAATAGCCTCGGCAATATATTAAGTGGTGATACCATACCTCTGGAAAAGTAATTCTCAGAGCAAGATATGTTATGTAGAAGTCATTTCAGGATGTAGGAGCTGGTAGTTAACTATTAATGGGTTTCAGAAGTGCAAATGTAGCTATTGTTAAGATGTTGATTTTGTGGTTAAATACAAACACCAATAACAACCAATAGACTAATGCTTACATAGTTTATGAAAAAGGCCTTTGATATCTCCTATAGTTGCGTGTGGCTCCACCTGATTGAAAAGAAAAAGATGGGGAAAAGTATCTTCAATCTGTATTATAGTATATTGCTGTCAATCTTGCAGTACAAAATGTGAATACCTTGTCCAAAAAACAAAGCTGCTCTCTGGTCTTGGCATCGAGAACCTCCACCTGAGGAAGACGCATCAATCAACAACTATGTTCAACTTAATACTGTATTTGTCCAATCAATACAAAATTGGCTTCACATTAATACTATAGGCTGTGTAGACCTTGTTTACTTCTGGTTTGGAATTGATTTAGGCCTAATTTATTTACATCTATGGCTTTGATCACTTTAGGTAGTTAATTAGTTACAAAGACTAGTTTAAATTGGTTTATGTTGGCACAAGTCCTCCTATTGACAGTGGTCCTTCTTACTGGAGCCTACTGTTACCTCGAGATGACAAGCTCAAATACGAATGAATATTGACAAGATACTAAAATATTATATTTGTAACACACTTTTCATTCAATGACTTTCAAAGTGCTACAAATTTCACAGTAAAAGCATCAACAATTATAAGCTTTCTTACAGAGTTAAGTTCAGTTGAATCAGTAAAAATACCATATTTTCCTACAGATTTTGTTGATTTAAGCTTTCAATAAACCTATAAAGTTAAATCACGGCCAAAAGAACTCCAACAACAGTCATTTCAACAAACTCATGCTTTTTCAATGGATAAATACTGAAAGAAATGTTCCCTGCATGCGACCCACTGAAAATGGACTTCAGGTTTCCTTCCCACCAGTTGAGAACCACTGCTTTCGACAGCATGTCTAATCCTGAGTGTGTCCTTGTAATTATTGTACAATAGAGACCACCAGAATTAAATATTTCCCAATTACAGCAATACATCTAAATGAACTTGTCACACTTTCTCGACTGGCACAATCCAATCCATCTCACAAACAAGATGCCTTTTTGGGCCCCAGAAGCAAGCGGCCTGCTCCCCGCTGCTGTGTGGTCTCCATCTTTTTTCATCTTAATTACTCCGTGTCACAGTGATGAACAGCGTATGGGGGGGTTTGTGCGGGGACTGAGCACGGCGCCCAGTTTTTCTTTTTATTTTGCGCTGAAAGCAGTCTTCTCCTGGGCTGAGCTGTCCCGACTATAACGCTTCCTCACCGGACAGTCTAATAAGCCGCTAATGGATGCCTAAAGATTTGCTGAGTTTACAGTCAGTGTGGAGGAGGCCTGGACCCATGGCATCGGCAACAACTCTGAGGATTTAAGTCTAATTTACTAATGCTGTTCACACTGAGGGGATCTATCTATATCACTAAAAGAATGATATATTTCCCTAGTAACGATAAGGTGATCCAATTGTCACAGCTGTAGATAGGAATTGCATAACAAATTACAAATTAAGATCACCAATAAAAGTTTAACCTATGATAATAAAAAAAAAGTTTACAAAAGAGTTACAAATAACCACAGATTGAAAATAAATTCTAATTAGCCCCAATAATACAGTAAAATGGATAGCTGTTTTAATGTATAACTTATAATTTTGGCCTCTGTTTGAATCCAGATGAAGATAAATCACTAGTTTTAAGAGTTTTAAGGAGTAATTTGTATATTTTTGGTGTAGATGTCATGTGTCTCAAATGCTGAGGCTTCAAAAGTTGTTTATAATGTGTTTTGTCAAATCAGCATGAACTGCAAACCTAATCTCAATCGCAATACTTGCCAGAAAAAAAAGAAGAAACTAAAAACTGTGCAGCTCTTGTGTGTACGATAACTTGAAAGATTTAGATACAACCAAGGCCATATTGTCGACTTGCCCCCTATAAGTAATCATATATTATATTAAAATTGCAGCAACTTCACTTCGATGACCCTCAAATTGCTGAAACATGCCTTGCCTCTGTTTAATGCTCATGCCCTTGTAGGACGGGATCTCCAGGATGCTCTGACATGTCCCTGAAAGGCATCATGGGAGTTGCAGTCTTTCTCCATCTGCTACAGAGGAGGGAGCAGTGCACATGTTGTCCTGAGAGTGTCATTACATGTGTGTGCCCTTGTAAATGTGCTCATGTGTCTGGGACGTCCTCTTCAGGGACAAAGCAGGTCACTCCGAACAAGCTGCCACTGCAAGGACTTTCACACGTGAACTATCATTAATTTTGGCAACACAGGGACACTACAGCTGTGCACAGTTGTTCTGCGTTGCATTTACTGTATTTTCCAGACTATAAGTCACACTTTTCCTCATAGTTTGGCTGGTCCTGCTACATATACTCAGGTGTGACTTATATATTAATTAATATGTCACGTTGACATACCAGACACCTATTCAGTTAATTGTTTAAGCGTCGTGTAGCTGAGTAACCATCAATGTGTTACATTAGCATACCATACACCTATTCAGCCTGTTGTTCTCTATTCTATTGTTATTGTAACTTGCCTTTCAAGATGAAATGTCTGTTCTTGGTCACGGATTTTGTAAAATAAGTTTCCCCCAAAAAGTGCGACTTATAGTCCAGTGCAGCTTGTATATGTTTTTTGTTCTTCATTGTGCATTTTTTGGCTGGTGCAACTTATTCACCTTATGCAGCCCCGCCCATTTTTGTTGTCTAAGCATTTTCTGTTTGTCTTAGCACTTTCTGTAGGCTGGGATTTCCATTGTTGTCAAAGAAAATAACAAAAAACTTGTGAAAAGGCGCAAAGGACATACAATATTGTGGTTCAGGTTTAGTTTCAGTGGAAGAACGACATGAAAAAAGTCACCTAAAATGATTTTTTAGCAATATTATCACTTTTTGTTACTCTTTTTGTCACTCTCATTGGCTAATTGTCTGTGGGGAACTCTGAAGGACCAAAGCTGATGGGTATATTTACACAGCAGTTTGTTGTAAATGTTACATGTTTCACCAATAACAAAAATCAAAGCCAATATCAGCTCAAGTCAGACCTGCAGTTTGACCAGAAACACAAGATTGCACCTTCCTGAATAAGGTGAATAGTCCGGGGGAAAAAATAAAAGTTGAAGTTTCATGTAGCCTTGCTTGGGTCATCATTTAGTCATTTTTGTCTCTTCTTTAGACAAGATTCCATGAAAAACAAAGTGTGAGTCCAATATTTTGTTATTATTGCAACATTTAAGACATTGTTTTGTCATATCATGCAGCACTAGTCCCACCCACCAAGTAACTTTGGCCATAGTCCGAGTTGTCCATGTGTCACCACAGTACATAACAGAACTCTATGGGCTACACCGAGTCTAAAATATGACGTGTTATTTCTCTACTCAAACCTGCGCTGGACACTTTTGCTTCTTCACATTTTATTCATGGCTCAGGCTTTTACCATCTTGGCCTGGCCCGTAAAAGCTGACCAGTGCACTACAGAGTCACTGCTCTCCACAGTAAATTAAAGCCAATGAAGATGCCGTTTCTTTGATTTTGCGGTCAGTCAAACTGGACACCCCACATTTAATCAGACAGAGTACTACGAGGGCTACGCTGGCATCAGGATCAGCTGAAAGTAATCAACCGTAAAGTTTACATAATTATAATGTATTCAAACAGTTCGGCTGTAGACCCTTTCGCTGCTTACATCATCAGTGACATCAGCTGGAGGCAGGAAGTGAGCAAGAGAAATATGATTAAACTAGAACTAGTGATCATAAGCGTAAAACTACAACTAAAAAATGTGGTCCTGTTGTGGCTTAAGGAGCAAGAACAAGAGGAACGACATTTGCGATGATAAAATAAGGTTTTATCTGATATTTACAACAACAGTTAGACATTCGTTTATCGTTACTATGACAACAGCTACAATGGAAATAGATAGGAGTCTAGCCTTCTGCCTCCAGCTAAGCCCAGAATGTTTACAAACAATGAACGGGTCTATAGCTTACTGTGCATGGTTTGGAGGTGGCTGTGGCTCGATTGTTAGTGATGTTATATGATGGTCCTGCCCCAAACCCAGACCTATCATGGTGTGCTATCTCCGACTACAGCTGCTGATCAGCTGTAGTCACTGACAATGCAATTTTTGTGACCGATTATCATAATAAAACATTGGCAAAAGGAGCAAATAAAACCTCATGCCATGGAGAAACGCTGGTAACGTCCTGTATTATCCTATATACTGGGTTACATAGTATGCAGTGTGCTCCAAGTGTGCTCCAAACCACTTCTACTGTCTGTTTCCCACTCAGCATTTCTCCTCCGCGACACACACGTGCGAATGCCTCGACCTTGTTTCCTCTGCCATACTACAGTGCTGTGTGTGGATGAGGAACACACGAGATGCCTCCACGCTGTGAGTTTGACTGACAGCTCCGAGCGGGGGTGAATTCTCTCGGGTCACTCCTTTCTTTGACGGCGCAGGCGGAGGGCACTTTGGATACCAGGGCAAAAAGTTTGAAAATAATCAGAGGCGGAGGTGTCTTGTGAACTTGTGTGTCCGCTTGTGCACTGTTCTACTCTGGTTTATTAGTGCTGGCATGCAAAAAAAGTTGACTTGAAGCATAAAAGGTTGCGTTCATGTGACATCAAAACATTTGAGGTGGAGGGCAGCTGGATATGAGATGGTAGTAACTATGGTAACTGTCAAAATGCTCATTTCTAGCCTTAGTTAATTGGTATTTTCGCTTTAATTCCTGGGTCAATCCACAAGAAACAAAAACTGTGACAAAGTTTACTGTTTTCTCTTTCACCACATGAACTAAGGTCTACTTATTTTCCCCTAAAGGCGTCCGAAAAGTGGTGACAATATCCAGATCTCGGCGAGTAGAAAGAACTTCCAGCCATAGGAATAATATGGCAGGTTTGTCAATCCATATATCAAATAATGAAGGGAAACCATTTCTCAGGCTTAGACAGGCTTAAAACTTTACACTGAAATCACAGTGTAGCTAATACTCCCAAATAAGTTTCACCATGTTGAGGCTGTTTGGTAAGAAGTGAATGAATACAAGTGCACCAGCAAAGTTCAGTTCTGTTGTTATTCTAAGTGTGGCCTCCAGAGCGAGCGTCTAAATGACCAGTGTATCTATGTTTACACAGAGCTTCATCTCAGTTACTCTTATAAATAAAAGCATATAAATAAATCTACATATTGAAGCTTAGCTGTGTAAACTTGATAGGTTAGCAGTCGTAACTACATTTAATAATCTATTACCATCAAACTTACCTCAAAGAAGGTGGTGCGGCTCATTGTGGCGTGTACAAAATGACTAAAAATAAAGAAAACTCGGGACAGGCATCTCTCCTCTCTCACGTGGAGCACAGCAATATCCTCCTCAATGTGGGACAGTCCCAGCTCTGACCTCTCTCTCTCTCTCTCTCTCTCTCTCTCTCCCTCCCTCTCTTGCTAATCATGGGAGATAGTGCCATGCCATCTCTTTTGCCTTTTTACTTGGTCATATAAGATGCTGTTGCCAGTTTGTATACCTACTGCTTTACGCTTTGGTAATGGTTTTGTATTGATTTCAACTATGAATATTATTTAATTTATATCTATTTATTATAAGTAGTGCTCTGGGGAAGTTCTGCTTGTTTGCAAATATGCAGGTAAAGTCTTTTAGCTGAGGTTCAGGATCAGGGCCACACCTCAACCACCTCATAACCCTTCTCCTACCAGTCCCTCAGCTCCTCGCCAGCACCTCCCCTTATTCCCAGCAGCTATTTAACCAGGAAGTTCTCTATCCCACCCTCCCACCTGTATAGAGCTTTGGAATGTGATGTCACGTTATGGGGCGTGGCCAGCAGATTGTGTTGATGTGTGTGTGGTCGAGGCGCCATCTTACCGGTCCAGACTGTAGAACTAAGGGAAGATAGATGGACAAATAACTTCAGGAGAGTTGGGGCCTGTTGTGGAGTTGACTGCCATTTTTAGACGTGCCATCTATGAGGGAATAATATTGAAATGGTTCTGTGTTTTCATTGTTTTGTGGTCCTGAAAAATGGTAGCAAAATTCCCTTAACCTCTTAAGCTCTTTTGCCCCCTGATACGGGGGCAAGCCCCTTTGTCAAAACTGAAAAAGCTAAAAATATATTGATTATCCTCAGACTTACATAGACATATTGCCCACCAAAATGTCAGGCTCGGATTCCTCTACCTAAGTATCAATCCCATATCAACCAGACACAGCTCAAACAGCAGGCAAAATAAAAAACTAAACCGAATAAATACTTTTTTGACCAAGTTTTGTTAATGTGGACTAGGTTTCCACAACACAAAGCCAGAGCCAAAACATTAGCATCATTAACAAATCCTCCCAAAAATTTTCGGAAAACCAAAGCAAGCATGTAAAATGTATCTTATCTTTGCTGTTTTTCCATCCAAATTCATTTCCAGGTGAAAAGAAATGGTTTTCCATGTGTATCCAATGGATTAGGTCTGGTGCTTCTTCCCTTGAGGCCTGAGCAGAGCTACAGGCGGAAGTCATGACCATATATG
>OMNZ01094918.1:0-15367 GCA_900303255.1 Lesueurigobius sanzi
AAAATAAATTGGGCTCTCTTCCCACATGCATTTCAGGCATATGCTTTTTTAATGCACAACATCTCACGTTTTTTTTATGCACCACACAATCACAGAGGGATGCTGTCGGAAGAGTGCCAATAGTAAATGGTACTAATATTGATGACACTAGTATTGTTATCCATCCATCCATCCATCCATTATCTGTTATCTCTATCATCATCACCATCATCACTATTATTGTTTCCTTCTTCTTTTTTTTATTTTTTGTTGTTGTTCTTCTTCTCTTGCCTCTCTCCTCTCGTCCTCGTTAACAACCACTTACACCATACCACCAATTCCCACCAATACGCTTGGATAACTAATCAATGCACAAAAAAAAACCCAGAATAAAAAACATGCACACACACACACACTGAAGCCTCACCCCCCCCCCCCCTCATGTATGTATGTTCATGTTGTATCTGTATGGACGCTCACCTTAAAAGGTATGGACGTCCATGTAGTTATTGTATGTATGACTGGTATGAATGCCCATGTTGTAATGTATTTTGTATGTTAATAAAATAAAAAAAAAAGATTTGGACATGTTTGTCTCAGCTCTGTGGGACAAAAAATACCCTAAAGAGACTGGGTTTTCATCAAAAATACTAACTTTTATTGTAATTCTTGCTCTGTCTGAGTAAAAAATCTGACAATTCTTTCTCGAAGACGATTAATCTATTACTAAAATAGTTGATGATTATTTTAATAACCGATTATCTGCTGTGTCAAAACAAATCTAAGGATCCATTTTGATTTGACTTTATTTGTGTGTGGCTAATACTAATGACTAAACGGCTAGAGAAATCTGAAGCGTTTCTGAGTAGCTGGCTTGCAAACTGTACACATACATTAGGATCAAATACAGTATAATCTTTTGATTTCTATGGTCCAAGAATGTTTCATGAGAACTATACATGAAAATATAGCATCTTGATCAGTGCTAGCTATTGCTGGAGGTTCAGTGTCTGCTTTTTTACGTTGAGAGAGACACCTGTTGCGTCTGATGCAAATAGACCCATTTCATGTTGCTCAAAACAACTGGGATATCGCGTTGTACTAGCACTCCCACAGGACTGACACGTGTTTGTTTTCGTATTTAAAGCAACACAATGCCATCATGTTGCGTTGCTGATTGCAAAAATAGGACCAACAACCCAGGACTTAATTGGTCGCAGGTGCCAACGCTTTTCAGAAGAATAGACGAGACTCGCTATAAAACGAGTCAAATGGTCCGAAGTTGAATAAGGATACATGCATTTGTGGTGCTCAGTTTTATCTGGTGAGAGTATTTTTTTTATTTACAAATAAATGGTGTTTGACATGACATAAAATAATTGTGTATTAGCGTTTCTTTTAGGGCTTATCGTAAACCGCCCTGTACAGAGAACTGCATTCATATATTTAGCATTTTGCAAAACTTTGTCATCAGGCTTGAAAAGCACAATACAAGTGTAAGTAGTAATAATTATTATTATTACATGGGTGATTAGGGGATATTCCTGTGAGCGTTATGCCAAAAACTAAACACCTTAGCTGTTAGATTTATCTTGCATACTTGTGGTGCGGGTCCTCCATGACTCCCTCCAAACTAATATTAATTCCTGTATTTTATTATTATACATATTTTGCATGGGACCCACAATCGTTCTCCTGTACTTAAAGCGAGTTTCCATAAATAAGCGGCCTCCTCCGGTGACAAGTTCTCTACGTACTTTGAACTATTTTCTAGCCTTGACAGCGGTTGATCATTGCCATTATTCAAGCGTAACCAATGTAAAAACTGATATCTAATATAAATAACTGACATCTGATATTGGAAACATATAGTTCTATCTGCATCCCTGCCGTATCTGCATCCCGGATGTGGTGTCTAATGTGGTGTCTCATGTGTGTCAACTTTGAAACCCGTCTATTAGACACAAGTAGAACATGCAAATCAAACCAGATACTTGGCTATTCATAATTTGCATATTGAATAATAGCGTTCTTGCGTACATGCCAACTTTTGTGTGTTTTTTCTGTGCATTTTACTTAATACACTAATAATGATTATAATGGCCATGTGGTGCACACAGAATAATCTCTCTCTAAATGTTGAGAAGACAAAGGAGATTGTTGTGAACTTTCTGAGAGCACAGATCCTGGACCACAAACACTGCATAACTGGTCTACTTTCTCTGCAAGCTGAGAAGAGCTAGAGTCCCGACCCCCATCATGTGCACCTTCTACAGAGGGACGATAGAGAGCATCCTGACCAGCTGCATCACTGTGTGGCTCCAGCACTACATCCAGCCGCAGGAGCCTCCAGCGCATAATGAGAACAGCTGAGAAGATGATTGAAGCCCCTTCTCCCTTCCATTCACGCCACGTATACCCCCACCCCTAATTGTCAATAAAATCCTTTCTATTCTATTCTAATAAAAGTGACATACTGTAAATCATAACCTAAACTATGCTGTTACTATTTCAAAGCATCATGATGTTTGCCTGACAATCAGCATGTGTCAAGAGGCCATGTAAACAACACATGGCTCCGATAGTTCTGGGAAAGCATCTCTAAAACTGCTTTTACACTCCCCATCAGATACTGCAAGCTCTCTCTGGCAGTTCCTCTTGACAAGTGATGGAGGAAAGGTTGTGATTGGGTCATATCACTCACTAAATAGTTTGAAAGGGCTTAGAGCAATGCAACAGATTAAGCATCGATGAAAAGGGAGATTGTATTTTTCTTTCTAAAGTGCTGTGTTGTCTCAGTGGAGATTAGCAATGGACACACTAAGCTGCGTTCAAGTCATGTGTGTCCTGACATGGAAAGAGAGCTGTTTCAACGGTATACTGTAGTTCGAAATGTAAATTGCAGCTGTTTGTGACTAGAGCATGTCCCAGTAACTTGGGGTCGTTGGTGGGGCTTAGCGTGAGAACTTTGACGCCGTGACATTCACTAAATAAGGGGTGGCCAACCAGTCGATCACCGCGGACTGATGTCAAGTCGATCGCGATGGTGTAGGCAGAAAGGCTCTCCGCATGTCTCTGCCAGCGCTACACTCATTTAAGAGAGAGAGAAAAAGAGAGAGAGAGAGAGAGGGAGTAATGGGGCTGATGCACTGCACACACAGGGACGAGGAGGAGAGACCATAGGAGATAAAATTAGGAGTAACAGAAAATGAAGTAGCATTTGGAGGCACTTTAATTACATTACCTCAACAACAATAGAGAATGTTGCATTTATAAAGTTCTTATCGAGGCAGGTCAACAAATAACCTTCATAGCCACATGAGAACAGTGCATCTGGCAGTTCAATTGGAAGAAATGCAGCCAGCCTGTGACTGTTTCGACAAGTGCTCCTCCTATGACTCCAAGTGTAGTCAAGCATCAGGTACTACACAAAGAACAACAACACAGGCCACTACAAGCCAATTTCTGGCTCTAATGACCCAATTAAAAGAGTTTCAAAAAATAACCATTTGGGAGCCAAAAGCCCTTTTTGATGAACCGATCCAGATGATTCGTCTCACCAAACTGAAAATCCCATCACTACTTGTTTCTTTTCTGCTTTAACTTAACAGCTGTAATCAAGCTCATACACATTTAGCATTTATTTAGTTTATTTATTTAAGTGTATAGTACTTTGTTTGAAAGCTTCATAGCTTGTCTGCTGTTGAAAAGCGCCTTCTTGCTTCCAGACAAGTTGTGCACAGCAACATAAAGAAGTTAGGACCTAAAATACAAGCTAATTAATGAATTTTGGACTTTAACCGTAATAGGTGGCCTGGAGTCCTCAGGGAGCATCTTGTATGAAACAGGCTTCATAAATAAATATATACTGTATATAACATGCGTGATCTTGACACTGGACTGGTAGATCTCGGGAGGTTAGCTACTTGAAAAGTAGATCTCTGGTAGGCCTGGGGCGATAACCGGATTACCGCCATACCGCGGTCACGTGACGCACACGGTCTGAGCTCGTCACCGTCATCACCGCAAAAAAAAAAAAGTGTTTCTAGCATTATCTTGTTCAAGAGTAGCCTACAATCTGTGTGATGTTTTGTACTTTTCATATTTAGCTATTCATTTTTTTATATATTTCCTGACAAATTGTTTTATGAAGTAATTTTGTCCTCTGACGAAGCCCCTGGTGGCCGCGCTCAGGATTTAATAGTTTTTACAGTGCTTTTACGTCTACTTGGCCTATTTCTTTATTTTGCACGCAGCATTTAGCTGCAGATTGATCAGGGTTTTCCCGCAGCACATTCCTGCTAATGCGGCTGTCTAAACTCGGACTCTGCCTCAGAAAAGTTTCAGGCTACGCAGCTTTACAAACCGCAGCTGAACGCATTGGAAGTGTTTTCTCTTCGCACATCGTCAAAGTTTCCAGGAGAGCTGTCATACAGGTAAATTTGCTGTGTGTGCTAAGAACTTTAGGGCTATAAAATGAAATGTATTTATTGTTTAAATCACGCGAGTTCAGTCAGACTGAAGCGTTACCTGCAGCGGCTCGTCCTGGGACTGTCCCAGAGTTTAGAGCCTCTCTGTGCGGGTGAGCTGTGCTGAATGTGGCGACACATGTTGGTCAAACTGAATGCGCCATAGAGCTCCGTGTTGATTAGTTCTTGGCCATTTTGGTGACTATAGCGCTATTTCAGCGGTGAGACGATCGCATGCATTGTCTTTTCGAGGGCACCGCGCTGCAGACATAATGTGCAGACATCGCGGAGGTTTGGCACTTATTGTGCAGATAGTGGGGCCCGGGGAGATGGCCTACGTACTTGGAGCACTGTAAGGACTATGTGACACCTATGTCCATGATGTCCGTGCACACAGTCCTACCGCATTATCGCAAAACCGCGGGAATTTGTTCATTACCGACTGCGGTAGGATAAAATCCAAACCGGCACAGCCCTAATCTCGGGTCAAAAAGTTTGGGCACACCTGCACTAGATCCGCTTCATGCTTCACTTGTGTTGTATAATTAATAAAATGCACTATATGGTTGAGTGGTTCCACTTCTTGTCCAAGCAAATCCTTTCTGTCTGGAGTTTGCATGTTCTCTCGGTGTCCTAGGTTTTCTCAGAGTGCTCTGGTTTCTCCTACTTCCAAACCATACTGGTTAAAGGTGGTATCTCACCGGCAGAGACTTCCCGAAGACTCCAAGGCTAAAGGGCCTATCTCAACGGCCTGGAGACTAGTTCACAACCTGGGGTAGACATGACGTCTCCGAGACCAGCAGAGTCTCCGCCAGGTTGCAAACTAGTCTCCAGGCCGGTGAGATAGGACCTTAAGTTGTCCCATAGTAGTGCACAGCTGTAAAACATAATGAGTTAGATTTTCTTTATTTGTTTTAATTTCTATAACTATACCTTGTGTTCAATTCGATCAGTTAGCTTGCTACCCAGATACTACCCAAGCCGCACGTTGTTGCTTTCAATTTTTGCTGAAGTCTTAATTAAAACGTTCCCAGAGAGTCCGTAAAGTGCTGTGTTGCTTATGGCAATGAGTGAAGAGTGATTGTTGACACATCTGGTTTGTTTCTGTGGCTATATGCTGTAAATCAATACAACTCTGTCAGCTCATGTCTGGTGCACACATTAACATTTATTCGGCTGGATTTGCATTGCACCACTGTACCGCATGTCGTCTTTTATTCATTTGTGACAATGCCAGCAACAGCCAAGAAGCCAAGACGATGATTTTTAAAGGTGACATCTTTAGCTTTGTAATATAAGTATGGGAAAAAGTGTGATTTAACACATGGCTCTAAGTTCACAGCGAACACTTGGATTAGTGTCTGACAAACCTAACAGTGGCGACAATGTTGAAAAGAAGGCAGCCAATTTTTAGCAGCAGGATGCTGCCAGAGACATAATGTGACTTTTAATATGCACAAAAGCACGTTTCATTTGCTCACACCAGCGGGTGAACAATGAATGAGCCATAAGATAAGATCAAGGTCATTAATTTGGCTAAACCAACAAGTGCCATTCAGTTTATTTTCTTGCACTCAATTGGTAAAGTTCTTTTGTAACCTCATGCAGCCAGATTCATACAAGGACCTCTCCAACACTATTAGGGGTGGGAACCTCTGGATTCTCCATGATTTCATGTGATAAATGCCTCACAATAATAATAACCTCACGATACTGCTGTAATCATATATTGCACATACTGTAATAACCTATGATAGATTGCTATTTTTAAAGAAACATACAATTTTAAACCTTTTTTTTTAAACATTGTTTTAACATTGACTGAAAATGGGCCTTTGATTCACTGGAGTCAGTGACAGATCACTTCATTTACATTGAAATACACATGAAACTACAGTCCTCTTTCCAAGCGCTCTTGGTTTTCGCCTCCCCCTCCCTGTCCTCTGTCCTGTCTAGTAACTTCTTACTGTTGTTTCATGTGGACGTGAAGTTATTGTATTTTCTGATTCTCCTTCGTCATTGTACGATATTGTACATTGTTTTGTGACTGTTAAATGTTTCATCTGATCTTTCACAGCAGCCTGTTTTAAAATCTGACATGTTTACATATTTTATGTTCATTAAGAAGAAGAAGAACTTTATTTATATAGTGCCTTTCACAGACATAGTCACAAAGTGCTTTTACATGAGATGATTTTGCATTCACTCCAATAAACAAACATGGCGGACGAACGGAGATGCATTGGCGATAGTTTTTAGTTTGTTTTTAAAAGAAAACATACAAACATTCAGTCGTAACACACCACACAGCAGGACAATCTGATAGGACAATCGTAAGCGTCCTTACGATTGTTGGACGTTGAGAATCATGGTGGCAGAGTGGATAGCACTCTTGCCTCACAGCAAGAAGGTCCCGGGTTCGATTCCCGGCCCTTGTGGCCTTTGTGTGTGGAGTTTGCATGTTCTCCCCGTGTGTGGATGGGTTTCCTCCGGGTTTCCCCCATCAACCCAAAATATGCACATTAGGTTAATCCTCCAGCCAGGTGATTCTGACCATGAGCCTGGCTCCACATCTGGAGATGGGTCCCCGGACGCTGCACTGTGGTCGCCCACTGCTCCTGACGAATTGCCCCAGCGGCATCGAAGGATGGGTTAAATGCAGAGGACAAATTTCCCTACGGGGACAATAAAGTTCACCTTAACTGTCCTTAACTGTCCACCTTGAATCTGGGATTAAATCAGCCTAATTATCCTGCCGTGTGAACCAGGCTTTACGTACCGTGAATGAGCACGGAGCAAGACGCTGTTCATGGGTTTGATTCCTGGACTTGTTTTCATGTTCTTCCCTTGTCTGGGTTTCTCTGGGAACTCTCTGGAGGTTGCCCAGGAAGAATTCACTGATCAGATTTTTCTATGGAGTTGATTGAATGTCCTATATTACGGTTTATTCAGGCTTTTACAACCTACACCTACAACCTAGTCTTGTTTTTTGTAGGATAACTTAAAATAATGTGTCTCGAAATACCCCTTCTTCTACAGATGTAGTTTCATGTAGTTCAATCAAAACACCAGCATCCTTTATATCCAGCGACAAGAGCAACAGAGACAAAAGTTTACTTGAAAATTCTTGCTAAAATCCAACTGGCAAACACCAATCTAAGCAAAAAGGAGGGTTTGACCACAAACAGGATTAGGACAATTTTTCGTGAAGATGTCTGGACCTTAATACATCCAAGAACTTTGTGGTTTCTCTGTATGATGTTTATCAAAGTGTGGGCAGGCATAGGAACCACAAAAGCATGTGCAAATGAAATCAAACATCACTTAAAGTATGATTTTGTCGAGGGTGGAGCATAATATCATGGTGAAAGCTTCAAAAAGATCAATTTATACTATTCTTTGCATGATGAATAAAACAAGGAAACAGCGACATATGGTACCAAGGTTAAAAGGCATAATATCTCTCTATAAGTAGTCAATACATCGGCTACAAGTCTTCATTAAATGCTACAGCCTCCAAATCTCCCTGTCGTCTGGAAACAGGTCTTTTCTCCTCGCAGCCAATTCATTTTTTCAAAGTAGACAAATCAGATTCATGGCTTTATACATATGTGTTCCTTGGCGTAGTTATGTACAGTGAGTATAAGCTATCTAAATAAAGAGTAGAGTGAATAAAATTGAAAGAGGAAAGAATGTGGAGCTTTTGAGGCCGGGCCAGAAAAGCGCCTCGATCTGAAGCGAGGCCGTTTCTCATCCAATTACGTGTTCGTTGTGCGGAGCATGACTGTGTACTCTGGGACCGCTCATATCCCCACATCCACCACTGTGTAAAAAAAACAAAGTACTCCAACATGACAGGCTTTCAGGAGGAAAAGTGTTTGCGGACTATATGTCATAAAAGGTAGTCCTTACAGAATTGTGTAATGCTCCATACAGTATTATTATTATTATTATTATTATTATTATTATTATTACTATTACTACATATATTATTGAGAGGGTGTGGAACTGGTAGGTTTTTTTTGCCAAGTTGGAGTTACAATCTACAAGAATCAGTGTTAATATAGTCGCAGTATGACGAGTAATAAAGACCTAGCTAACACTTACGTACCGATGAGTAAACAGTTTCACATTAACCTAGTAATACTTTATCAAATGGTGCAGGTTGGGTTCACGTTCTCCGGGAGGGGAGATAGGGGAGAGAGATGGAGGGCAGAGGCCTGGGTTACTGTGTTTTTTAGGCAAATCTGGTAGGTTGTTGCAGTTGTAAAACATTCACTCGTGTGCCAAGTGCTTATTGGAATAAAAAGGTTGTAGTAAATAATGCCTCCAAAATACTACAATTTTATCCCATTTAATCACAGCAATAAATTGGAGTTTTAGCAGAATAGAGATTTGGGAATGAAACTTCACACATCAATTGGAGATGAGGGAAAATCCTTGTGTTCATGCATAAAAAGATAACTTTATCTCCTTTGTTTCCTTCATCATGCTCTTCAGGACCAAAACGTTTATGTCAAAAATAAAATTATTTCTACAACTGTCTTTTTTTATATGAAAAATCAAAATACCAGTTTGAATGGTTGCCATTAACAACACAAAATGTAGCACTCCTCAAATATAAAAACATTACAATGACTTTGGATCTTAACATGCTTTATACAGTCTGCTGATCATGACGTTTAGACGAAATGTTCTGACAAACTGTATGTCATATGTGATGCATTAGTGATAGTTTAACAGTTTGCAAATCAGAATTATATTGTTGCCTTTCAGATGTTCATGTAAACTTTACTGCAGTAATAAACCACAATTAGATCATTTTTACCAGAATGCTAAATGGTTTACTGTTATGGTGTTCCATCCAAAATAAATACAGTTTATTAGACTTAGACGGAAGCGAAGCTGCCATTCTTCTCAATCTTACCCTCTGACCACCACGATTATTGGTGGTCAAGGTTTGTCCTGGTTCAGTCCTGCTTTAGGCCTAGTTTAGTCCTGGTTCATTCGGCTCGGATGATAATTGGTTGACCCCTAACCACCACCAACCATTCACTCACACACTACATTCATCTGAAACATCTTGCATTCAACCAATCATTACACAGCATCTACAAAAGGGGACTTATCGATTAATTGTATGTTTTAATTCAATCCAATTTGCGGCAAGGTTTGTATACTTAAGGCGAGACACGGTAGGTGATTTTTCATGGGGTGGGCAATTTTGAGATTTCTATGTAGTTTTGGTCCCTAAATAATGTTTAAGTAGAAAAATGACCAAACTCACCCTTTACGAAGGTTATTTCATGAAGTTTCTTCACAGAAAAGGAAAAGACTCCAGCTGCACTTTTTGCATGTTCCTCTCACCCACGTGTCTAGGGATAAATACTGACATATTTGGTATCCACGTGGAGTGCGTGAAGTTCACAACAAGACGCTCTATGTCATATATGATAATATCCTCTCTGGCACAAGCCAGTGAAGAAAATATGCGGACAACAGCTCGTGCAGACGCTAGTCCTTTTCCAGTGAGTCCTGTTTTTACTTTACTCTTATGCTCTTATCGGGATCTCCGATTTAGTAGCACCAACAGACTCCAAACCTTCCAGTGTTGTACTTAACAATATTCTGAAGATTTGTTCGGAGGGATTTTTTAATATTTAATTCCTAGCCTGATTTATTGAGTTTAGAATCCCAAAAGACCAGGGCAAAATTTGAACTTTTACAGATTTATTCACTAAATTCACACTCTTCAGTCTTCATCTGTACTCTGTAGTTGAAGGAGTACAGATGAAGACTGAAGAATTTTTGCCTACAATGGGCAACCCCTGTACGACAACCTACACAAACTAATTACTAGTTTATTCAAAAACTAAACAAGATACTCAAAAATCCCCTCTGAACAAATCTTTGTAACTGATATCTGACATCAACAAAATAAAACCATAAATATAAATCTGGCTTTATCCATTATTTCGATTTCGTAGCGGAAAATAATGGCAAATTTGGTCATTTTCACACATAAAATTCCAATTTTTTATATGAAAGCATAAAATGACAGAAAACTTGCAATACATTTTTTTCTCATATTTATGTCAATAATATACAAAACGTTGCAAATGAATATCACTCAATTAAGTCTTTTTCCCTATTCATCTGTAGTGTCTCGCCTTAACATTATCTCTTAAGCACCCGATGTTCTGTTCTCTGATTCTCCATACAACTGTATCGTGTACATTTTCACCACACAAATTCATATGGAAAAAGAGGACCAAGACGGGCGGCTGGTCTAGCAGACAAGCAGAATTTTATATTAAATAAATCTCTAGCTGAAATGCGTCTGTGATTGCTGGCCGTTAAACAAATTGGCGCAGGGGAACAAGAAAAGATTCCGCCTACTGTTTTATGCTCGACGATTCTAGGGCTAATCACTTTTTCCACATTAGCAAAGTTATTTCCAATGCATTCGTCTAACAGCAGGGTTTATGAGCTTGTGTCTATTGGAGCCTTATCTCGGAACAGGGGATTTGCAGTGGAGCAGGGTTTGGCCGCATTGTACGGACTTGGATGCACTGAACCCCCCAAAGCAAACAGATTTATAGTTCGTGAGGCTCTTAGCTCATCTTAATTTGACAAGTCTAATGTCGAAATTGAGCTGAAAGACTTTAGAGCTACTAGATTACGCCGCTGATTTTGATAAATGATGCTCAAGTGTGAATTCAACCGGGACAACTTGTTTCCTAACTTGTTCGTGCTTCCTGTCACCTCCGCTGTCAAGTCACAGCATGTTTCCTCTACCTCAGCTGCAAAAACATTATCTAGATATTTGTGAAATAAGAATTTGCCCTTGATTTGAGTAGGAAAGAAGGAAAATCTACCTTTGGAACAAGTAGTTTTGCACTTAAATCAAGAACCAAAGATGTCATTGCATTTAAAATTAGATAAATCACCTCTTATGCTTTGTTCAGACCATACGCCTCTATTTGGAAGCTTATGTATTTTGACACAGTGACAATTGTAAAAAGATGGGTGTTGGGAGGGGCTTCTCTGTTGCCGACGGTCTATTTCTACAATGGCAGATCCCACCTCTTCTACGTGGTTGTGCCCTGCTGCCCTGTCCCCGGCGCCGCCCTGCTCTTTCTTCTCTTGCTCCTTTTATAGAGTAGATTTTTCCTCTGCTGACCAGAGGTGGGAGGAAGGGGGTACCCGTTATGAAACACATGCGAGCGATACCAGCGCCCAGAGCCACAGCGAGTCAATATTTCCCTCATCTCAGGGCAGTTTTTAACCCACAGTGGGCTAAAATGGCAGTGTGATTCATGAGAGTGCATATGCTGTTACACCGAGGGAACCACGATGATTAGCTGCTCCTCCATTGCTGTTGTTGTTTTCCTGCTTCTTCCTGGATTCATCCCGGTACGTGAAGTGCGTCATTGCTTCACTAGATCGAGCCTCTCTGATTGGTTGCCGTCTTTCTCCAAAAGTTCAGATTTTCGAACTTTTGCGTCTGTCGGGGAAGCTTGGGATGTGCGTCAGATGCTTGAAACGCGCAGCTCAGGACGCACACGTGACACCGCTCAGTGATTCATTCTCAGATATTGTGTTATTTCAAAAACAATTGTAAACATTTGCCACCGTCTCTTCTACATGAACTGATCGCAAACATTCAGCTTCCATCAAGGAGCTGTCAGTCTCATCGCTTGCTATCTAAATGTATGTTTCTTTCTATTTGCAGGGGTGACTGTCATCGTTTGTGAAAAGTAAGCGTGTTCTGCAAACTGGTAAGTGTTTGGCTACTCACCATTATCTTGACATGACCAAACAGCACTCCACTGCCATGAATACAGACAATCACTGCCCAAAATTATTCACATGTAAGCCATACCTTACAAGCAATAACGGTGAGTGTTTAATTTAATTACAAACTATATGAAAACATGATTATTTTCATACAAACAGCTTGGTTCAGATGGCCCACATGGGGGTTGTAGCATTTTTTTCTGGTTTTCTTAAAGGTTAACTCAAAATGTCAATGTTTTCACAATACGAATAAGTTTCAAAGTTCACCTGTTTTTTTTTTCCTTGTATTGGAATGATTTTTATCCACCTTTAGTACAGTATATTGTAACAAAATAAAACTGTCCATGTAAATAGAAAGCGTTTATATCAATTCCATGCACTTGCAGACTTGTTTTCTAGCATTTCTGTGACAGTGACCCTGCAAGTTGTCAAACATGCTTGTAAACCCATCCCTCTGAAGAACTGGTATGTTAGAAATGTATCGTATTTTCCGGAGTATAAGTCACACTTTTCCTCATAGGCTGGTCCTGCGACTTATACTCAGGTGGGACTTATATATTAATTCATATGTTATGTTAACATACCAAACACCTATTCAGTTTGTCGTTTATGATTCGTGTAGCTAAATAACCATCAATGTGTTATGTTAGCGTACCGTACACCTATTCAGCCTGTTGTCCTCTATTCTATTGTTATTATTATAACTTGCCTTTCAAGATGAAATGTCTGTTCTTGGTTTCCCCCAAATTTCCCCCCAAAAATGTGACTTATAGTCCAGTGCGACTTATATATGTTTTTTCTTCTTCATTGTGCATTTTTTGGCTGGTGCGCCTTATAGTCCGGAAAATTGGCATTAGGTATTAGGAAAGTGAAGAATGAATCTGGACCACAACTTGAATTTATTCGGTGCCTCTTTCATTGTTTGTAATAAAAAATAATCAGGTATAGTGCCTTTAATTCATATAAATATACTACAACCCCTCTCACTCATTCAGAAAATGAGCATGAACATGATTTGTTAAAATAGGTCGTCATGTGGTCAGATCATGGATTATACAGTATATCTTCTTATCGCCCACCCTTGATTCCACACCGCAATGTAAATTATTTATGTGGCCATAGCTTAGTCCAACCAAAGCCATATCTTACCATTAGAGTGCACACTTTTCCTCCCTGGAGCCTAGCTTTTGGACATTTGCTGCTTGGATCCATCTTGCAGACTGACTGTATTCATGCTGACAGCGTCGTAGACATTTTACAAACTCGTGTAAGGACTTTATTGAGGCCCCTATGTTCGTCTTGTCCTGGTTTTGTCCAGTTAGACCAATGGGAACGACTTGAGCAATGTCTTGTTGTGCTCTGCCCTGTTTCTCGTTGCATATTTTGACATTTTGTAAACATATTAAGCAGAAATTTTGTGGGAATGGAAATTGAGTTGTATGGTTAAATGATTATGGCGTTACATTGGCCGCAGCATGTTAGACAAGCGGCTTTGGCGTCAGCGCATGATGTGGACCATGTAAAGAAAACATGTCATGTATAATAACTACATTAGATATTGTAATGAAGAAATGACTTTATATTTACACAATCCCTTTGGCTACAGCACAGGTTTCCTTATAATCAAGTGCAGGTTCTCCTTTCAGTGTTTAAACATTTTTGTTAAATACAACGGTGGTCTATGACGCTTGTATATGGCATTTCCAATGAAAATTCACTTTGCGCTATTGCGAATATTTTTTACTTTTTTACATTAGCGCTTCATGTTACTGTATGTATTGCATATGTCTTGAATTGCTTTAAGGGGCTGTTTCTTTCATTTAACAGCATGCTATTGGCAACATGATTCTAACAGATATGCTTTGTTTTCTGCTGAAATGATCAAACAACTATTTTTCCAATCCGATACCAATGCTTGGGCTCAGAGTAATCACCATTACTACGGTGTGTGAATAAAAACACAAGCAAAGCCTGTAAAAAGATATGGAGCCCCAGAGCACATGGCACATTATGCATAAGTAACACAGTCTGTGCTGCTCAATTCTGGCAATGTTCTGCTTAAAGATTAAATGAAGGCAAATAGAGGTAACCCACATGCATATGCTGTGTTTATTAAATGTTTTAGAGTCTGCAGAGCCCCCACAGCCAGTCATTAAGCTCATGGCACAATATGTGACGGGTCATGGAAACACACAGCACAACATCCGAGCAAAATAGGAAAGAAGTGATTTTTTTCAAAATTAGTGATTTTTGTTTTTTTGCAGAATCTGTTAGTTGAGATCACGGAGAAGCCTCTCCATGTTTCAGATAACAATACTGGTATCTTTAAAAGCATACATTTTGTGTTTGAAAATCGGGTGTATTTTCAGGATATTCAGTCGGCGTGTGCCGTGGCACAGGTCATTTCCTACTGGACATTCTGGTATGATAATTTCCGAGTATTAGTAAAATGATCCTGGGAGCTATGTTGTCTGGGGCATTATGCTCCTGGTAGGGTCTCCCAAGGCAAACAGGTCCTAGGTGACGGGTCAGACAAAGAGCAGCTCAGAAGACCCCCATGACCAGAAAACCAACAAGGACCATGACGTCGCCCGGCAAGGCGCAGCCGGGGCCCCACCCTGGAGCCAGGCCTGGGGGTGGGGCCCGAACACGAGCGCCTGGTGGCCGGGCCTTTGCCCACGGGGCCCGGCCGGGCTCAGCCCGAAAGGATGACGTGGGCCCGCCCTCCTGTGGACTCACCACCTACAGAGGGGGCCATGGGGGTCGGGTGCTAAGAGGACTGGGCGGCAGTCGGGGGCGGGTGCCCCGATGGCCTGGTCCGCGCACACAGCATCTAGCTGTTGGGACGTGGAACGTCACCTCGCTGGCGGGGAAGGAGCCTGAGCTGGTGTGGGAGGTCGAGAGGTACCGACTAGACATAGTCGGGCTCGCCTCCACGCACAGCTTGGGCTCTGGAACCCATGTCCTGGAGAGAGGATGGACGCTCCATTTCTCTGGCGTTGCCCACGGTGAGAGGCGGCGAGCTGGGGTGGGCTTGCTCATTGCCCCTCAGCTCAGCCGCCACGTGTTGGAGTTCACCCCAGTGAACGAGAGGGTCGCGTCCCTACGCCTTCGGGTTG
>OMNZ01094920.1:0-19033 GCA_900303255.1 Lesueurigobius sanzi
ACTAGCCCATCCGTCCAAGGGAAATGGATCCTTCCTTTAATTGGTTTTCTCCGAGGTATCCTCAATTTTTTTACCATGTGATTTTTTTTTTGGGGGGGGGGTTTCCTCGCCGCAGAGGAAGGTCTAAGGATGGGGGATACTCTAAGCTTGTTACTCTAAGTGATTTACTTATTCACGGGACATTACATCTGGTCGAGACATTTCATTCGTGTGTGACATTTCATTCGTGTGTGACTTATTTTTGATCATTCTTGATGTCTGATATTGATTTGTTTTTGTCCATACCGACCTTTGAGATGACTTCTGTTATGATATTGGGCGTTACAAAAATAAATTGATTGATTGATTGATTGTACCTTCTGATCACAAGACAACCCGCTCTACAATCTGTCGCTTGAATTGGGCCCTACTTGGCTTTCTTGTAGCTTGCTCTACTCAGCTCGGTAACCAGTTACATTTAGGACAGAAAAGGGAGAAGGGATCTTCTCACGCTGCGACCCCAAACGTACCCCAGAAAAGCGGCAACTACGACCATAATAGAGGCTGTTCTAATGCTGGATCTGGAGTTTTATGAGCATAAAAATAAAGTCAGGGACATCTGCAGGCCGTGAGGTAAACATTGTGCCAAATATCACTTTTTGATGGAGTTTATGAAGTTATTCAGAAGGGCGAAACTAAAGACGGAAGGAACTAGTTGTGGAAAGTGCAAATGTTCAAAAGCTGAGTAGATGTGTGCCAAATAGATCTGAGGTGCATAGAAGAAGGAATAGGAATTAATGGACATCGCCTATTAGCTGGACTACATTCTAGAGCACTTGGACTATATTCCCAATAATTGAAGAATTGGGCAAAACTAAAAAGGAGACATAGTCTTCATAAATAATATGCGTCAGCCCTAATTTAAACTGGCATGGTTTCATCTTTACCCAACAAAAGGACTGTGACTAAAAAAAGAATAAAATAGTAAAAAGTTAATTGCATTTGCTTCATCTGTCGCTGAAAGAGGGTGAATTAAGTGGATCAAAGTGAAACCGTGTCTAGTCTGAGGCCCTCGTGGGCCCGTCCAAAGCGGGAACAAGGACGGCGCAATCTCTTAAGGCATCAGACAATAATCACATTTGACATTGAGCGCTGAGAAAACAAGGATGTTATCAGCGAGATCTAAGAGGGGAGGAAAGCCAAACGGCCTCTGATTTGCTTATTAGACAGAGATGCCCAGGCAGCAATGACCTTAAAGCGACCACATTTCACATTTTGGCTGCTTGCAACTCTCAAGTGTACTCCGTAACCTCTTTCAAACCACAAATGCTTAAGTGCCGGCATTAAGTCAGCCCTTGTAAGTTGAATGGCTTTAATGGCAGCTTCCCACCGAATATTTCAAAGTAATTATAATCTGCACTGAATACAGAAGAGTAGTACATGCTATATGTGATTTAATTGGCCATTGTTAATAATTAGTCTTATACAGCGCTGTTCTGGCCGGACGCAATGTGGCTTAACAATTTTGTGTATTACTCATTCACTCCTCATTAACCCAGTGAGAATGAGGAGATTACTTCTTTAACCACAAGAGTCCTGGGGTAGACTGCAGGAGGGCCTCACACGGCACATGGGTCGTCTTGCCAGAGGAGATAACAACAGTATGCATTGCTGGAGCTGTGATCAAACCGGCAACTTTTCGGTTGGCGGGCAAATGTTCTACCACTGAGCCACTGCAGCCCCTGTCACCAAGTTGTAAGAGAAATGGTGGGAATTATATTATGGCACATAACAGTGGTTATGGGCTATGTCAACAATACTAGGGATGATTGTGATTTTAATATTATATATTAGTTATTTTTCATGCAATAGAGTATTGTCTAGGCGTAGGACGACATGGAAATTTTGTCTCATGATTATCTTGGACAAAATTATTGCGATTCACAAATATTACAACAATAATTACTGAAAATGTCCTATGATGAATAGAGTTTCCGTTCTGCTGTAGCTGGACTGACATTAGCCATGTGCTATGGGGCTGTGGTTTTATGGCCATTATCTTCATAATTTATGAAAAAATTCTCATTATGATTAGCGATATTATTGTTTATTGTCCCAGCCCTAGTATTGTCACCAAATATTTCTAAAACTGCTATAATAGATCGTGGTACTATTTATTACATTTCAGCTTCATGTAACGAGACGCAAGGCAGAAATAAAACCTCAGCCTTTGGGGTTAGGTCATTGCAGTATTTCAAATTGCAATGTCAATTTCATATCAATTAATTGTGCAGGCCTAGTGTAAACCATGTTTTGACCAGAGAAAAAAAAAAAACTTACTTACTTTATACTAAAGCATAGATGAAATGATTGAATAATGCCTAAAAGAAGCACAAATACCACCGTACTGAACTGAACTGAACTGATTTGACACTTTGAACTTATGAGACAAATTTAACTAAATCACTCAACAGTGAACAATGGCTCGGACTTGAGAGGATTGGATTTATGCTCCCAGTTGACCACAACTAATAAAAATAAAACCGCATCCACATCAGCCCTGGGGAAGACTGGCAGAAGTGTCAAGGACACAACAACAGTATGCATGAGTCGGATCTTGGATTTGAAAATTAACTTTTTAAGGGGAAACACTACAGGCAAAAGTCAATTTTTCTGATTTTGGCCTAGTTTAATCTCATAACATAAACTTTCACCTGGAAACAAATAAATGACTAAACCTTCACAATAAGGTGCTCAATTATTGCACTGATTCAACATTTCTCCATAGATTTACACAGGAAATTATAACTTATTAATGTGTTTTTTCTTTTGCAAAACAACATGATAAGGACCATAACCAACAAATAAACAAACAAACACAAAATAACAAAGATAGAAAGTACAAAAACAAACTGAGAATGAGAAAATGACTCCGTGGGCGTGGGTGCGAGTAGGTGTGTGTGCTGTAGTGTGTGGGGGTGTGGCATATTTATTGAACCTCATGATCATGACCCAATCTTATCCTATCTACCTCTGAATGAAACCTGCCCTCCACCATTTCTGCCCCATTGTTTGTGTTTTTGAAGTTGATTCATTTATTAATTCAATCATTTTTATTAATTGGTTTATTTATTTATTTATAAGTGTGTAAGGTGCATTAAAAAGGCATGAAAAAGTGCTCACCCGGGCGCTCCTCTTTCGAGTCCTACCGTTGTACGTGCGTTTTTGTTCTTTTATACTATTTTTTATTGTTTTATGGTGCTATTGTATGGTGATGCATTAAAAGATGCAAGAGATGGTGTAATGTATTTTTCTTATTCTTATATTCTTGCAACAGTCTCCACTTTAGTAGCACCCACAGACTCCAAACGTTCCAGTCTTGGACTTTGCAATATTTTAAAGGTTTGTTCTGAGGGATTTTTCAATATTTAATTCCTAGCCAGATTTATTGAATTTTGAACCCTAAAAAGATTTATTCACTAACAACTAGTTTATTCAAAACCTAAACAGGACATTCAAAATCCGCCCATAACAAATCTTTCATTAACAAAAACCATACATTTAAACTTGGCTCTGCATTATTTAGCTTCCATTGCTCAAAATAAAATATAAAATGACGGAAAACTTGCAATAAATTTTTTTTTCTCATATTCATTTCAGTAATTCACAGCAAAAGTTTCAAATTTATGCCATTCAATTAATTTTTTTCCCTATTCACCTGCTGTGTCTCTCCTTTAGGATGCCCTCTCGTACTTACTGATTGATGTGTGAACAACTCTTATATTACATCCAATGTGTGTTTACTCAATCCCTTTTAATAATGTATAAGCAACAGAAATATTCCATTAAGGATTAATAGTGTATATAAATACTGTCCTTATCACAAAACTCATTATATTTGTGTCCAAACAAAAGCGACCGCTATTAACGGCTCTGATGCTAAATTAGATTCAAGGGTGTTAGCGGTTCACTTTTAAATATCATTGTAATTTTGTTTATTACAGCGCATTAATTGATTTTGTCTACGAAGATTTAACTGCAGGAGGGAAGTAAACAATACCAGGGCATGAAAAAGACTTTTTCAGTGGGAATGCAGTGAGTAGACGACATGTCCCGTCTGGAGAATGCCCCAGGGAAGAACGAGTACACCAGGGGAGGACTGCGCCTTTGTATCCTCGGAGAAGAGCTGCAGGAACTGGGCGCGGATAAGGAAGTCTGGACAGCTCTGTGGCGGAGCTGATGGTTAAGGCTGCTGGCGTGTGTATGGAACACTTTTGCCAGCCTCGTTGTTGAGAGTTTGAGTCCAGGCTCTGATAATTTGGTGAACATCTCTCCCCGATCGTCACCTGCTTTCACCTAAGGTTGTCTGATCTAATCAAGCCTACGGGACAAAATAGGCCTTGAAAAAAACAGAAAAGAAAAAAATGCTACATCTGTGATCAGGCCCTGTGTTAGGGTTGTCACAAACGATTATTTAGGTAATCGGTTATTCGGCCGATTAGTTTTACGATTAAATCGGTTGGCAGCAAAAGGTGCCTGCAAGTGTAATTTTTAAAAACTTTTTGCCACATGACGCCGTTTGAGCACGTCTTGATAAGAGTAAACTTCTGTAGGATGCTCTTTGTACAAGTTTCACATGTCAGTCCAGTGTTTCCCACAAATTTGAAAGAGATCATGGTGGTATTGGTGATCTTCAAATTTTTAAATCTAATATTCATTTTGAGACTTAGATTTACATTTGGGAATAGTATAATTAGTAGAAAGAATTCATATTGGAATTTTGGAGTAAAAATTGAACATTGCACTGATATTTTATCTTATCAATCCGATTTTTGGACAGTATAGTTAATGTTTTGTATTTATGTTCAGACAAGAAGCACATGAATTGTAATTTCCAATCCAAATGTCTTGCTTAGCTTGTTTTTAGACTATGGTGGAGAAAATTAGACCATGGGGGGGCCGTTATTAATGGGAAACACTGCAGTCATTCCTCATTTGAAAGCTAAGAACCTCTAAAATTCAGTCTGGGATTGTGAAAGTGAGAGAGCGTTCTCTTTCTGCTCTGATTAGATTATGGTCCAAGATTTATCTCATTTTTGGAATAATCAGAGCTAAAATATTTGCATTACTATAAAATGATGTAATTGATGTGTAAGTCTGTACATCCCAGAAAAGATGAATCCATTACTAAAATAGTTGACAACTATTTCAATAATCGATTACTTGACAATTAAATCGATTAGTTGTTTCAGCCTTCAAAGCAGAAGAAAATGGAAATGGCATGCAGTAATTCAAGGAGAAAAAAAAAAGAAAAAAAACCAAGGCACTCTTCCCACAACATTAATTCTCTCTTTACATTTTCTACAAACCCTTTATTCTGCTGGGCGAGTGCATGTTAAAATCATTTCAAACAAATTGCTGGTTCCTTCCACGCATTTCGGCTCCAAACAAGCCTTTCTCAAGAAGTAAAAGACCAGCAACTACGTCTCCTATATTTGGAGTATGCAGTAATATTAAAACAAACAAACAAACAAAGACACAGCAAAATTGTTTGTTTGGTTGGGACAGTGCGGCAGTGAGGATGCATGTAAACACATCACTCTGGATTGTAGCCCAGTATAGCCTGTAGTCTATGCAGAAGTCATACATTGATGCTCGAAATGGAGTGAGGAGAAGAAGGACTTAAACCCCAACGCAATCTGTCAAAAAATAACACATTCACAGAAAAACAAAATAGCTGCTTTCTTTTCAATCATCTGGGAGACGCCTCTTCAACAACCAGTGATATACACATGTGCAAAACCATAATAAAGTATGTTAAAGCTAGTAATGTGAACAAGTAATTTCATTTCCATCACCGACACTAGAATAGCACACTCAAAAACATTTTTAGACTTATGCCCTATGTCATCGGTTATCAAACTTTTCACACACTGCCACCTCCTAAAATATCTGACATTCCCAGCACCATCAGACCTGGATCATAATCATATCACAACTAAACTGTGTAAAGGGGTCTTAAAAATGGCCGTAAATCAAAAGAGTCCAAATTTAGCTGAAAAACATCATTTTAAATCATTACAAGGAATGCACTTAATTTATTTATTGTCTTTAGATTTGATCTGAACTCACTTGATTTGGTCTTCAGTCATGACTTGGACTTGTAAGCTAGTCTAACTCTTTGGAGCAAATGACTCAACAAAGCCAAAGTCTGCAGTTAGAACCCAGCTTCACCCCCACTGCCCCCGGTGTCTGTGCATGCGGATCAAAGGATGCAAATGAACTGACGGACAGGCCGTGTGGCATCTGAAAATCAAGGGACAACAATTCAATTACGGTATAGGCTGCAAAATGGCTGATTTGATTGCGTAATTTACATTTTTAGCGCAGAGCTCCAGAGTATGAAAATTAGCTGTCTATCCTATTGTGCTGCTGCTCACTGCTCCAGGATAAGCCTCATTTGAATTTCCCTGGTGCGATATTACAGATATTATCATACAACTTACAATCTTTTGCTTCATCACAACGTTGCCTTTTTTGCACTGGCCCGGGTTGGCTAATCGGATTACATAAGACCTTGTACAGGGTCTGACGGCATTTTGAGGATTAAGAACAGTGCAAGTGACTCCTGCCCCGTTCCTGAGGAGAATGAGGCAAAAAAAAAATAAAACTTTAAAAAAAACGGCAGTGTTCAAAATATGTGCAATAGTTTAAAATGGCACTCCATGGAGCTAAAAGGATTAGCGCAAAACATTTCCCCGCATCAACCGCCAAAAACAAGGTCATGCTACAGAGCAAAATATGGGTCGTACTGGTGATTCTCCCTTATCCACCTGAATTAGTGGGTTTCTCGAACTTTCTCGAAGTTTTAAAACAAGATATCAAAGGGAGCGCGGAGATGTAGGTTGAACACACAAGGCACTTACACGATTTCTCTGAAAATATCCACATAGCCAGCATTCTTCACAAGGACCAACCACATCTGGTGCACACTGGGTAAAGAGAGTGTCTATAAAACACTGTAGCCTAAGGCAGATCTAGTTTTTATAGCCCGAACCTGAACTGCGTATGAAGTCACTAAAGCAAACCCAAACGTATTTTTCATAGACTGCACAGAAGGCGGAGCGGCACACTGGCACATATCGATACGAACATTCACACTGAAGAGCAGGCGAAACATGTCCTCAGGTGGAAAACAGAACTAAAGTAAACAGTTACTGAAGGAAAGGTAAAGCTACTGTATATGTGGGATTGCCATCATTTACCAAGTTACTGAATAAAACTGTTGGTAATAATAACAATTAATTAACTGCTGGATTACAAATTCAATGATGAACATTACGCATTACGGTTTCTATGTTAAATATTCTAACTTTTACCAAATAATCAAGACAAATTCTGTAAGATGTTGTCATCCTGTCATACTCATACAGTGGTTTCACTGGGATCATTTTTCTCAGTCATTTTGAAGGATCCTTCATTATTTAATCACTTATTATATACCTAGTATTATGCATCCCTCTGTGTAGGTTCTCAGTCAGGAGTTGTCCATCGTAGACAAAGATTATTCAGTCGTCATCTGTACTCTGTAGTTGAAGTGTCGGACGTTTGGATCTTAGTCCAAAGAGTCCTAATGTTTTCCTTTAGTACCAAGAGAGGAGGGACTTAGAGGTTAACTCCTCCTTCTGGTTTGCTCTTAAGAGACCCACAAGTGTGTTTAAAGTCTTTATTCGCTGAGGACGATCTTTGGACTAAGATCGAAACATCCGACACAACACTTCAACTACAGAGTACAGATGACACTAGCCTACGCTAGTGTTATGTATGTATGAAAACAAAGATTACAGCATAAATGGATGCAAATGTAAATATAATTTGTGAGCAGAATCATGGAACATGAAACATTGTGTTAAAACGTGTACAACTCTCAAAAGATGACGATGGCTTGATTTTCAACCCTTCAAAATGAAGGACAGTCTTCAAAATGTTCTATCAGAACTCAAAATATTGTCATTGACAAAGAATTTTCAGTTTATGTAACCTCTGGACTCATCCGTCCCATGATGTCACTGGAGGGTTGGATTAAATCGTTGCAATAATTACAATGTGTATTCTGTTTCTATTGAATAATAAAGTCTCATGATTTAGACGCATCTAGGCCCTCATTGTTCAAGAGAGTGTGCACACTTAGTATCTTGGTAAAATGTGGGGGAAAAAAACTTTCTTTTTTTAATAGCATAAAAACAAGGATACTGTTGAAGTAGCCCATGTGTATTAGTACAATTGACCACAGCTGTGATGAAGATCTTGCAGTCCTTACAATACTGCATTAAAAACAATATAGGATATGTACACAGTGGGCAAAACACAGCACTAAAAGACCTCCTTCAAATAATAAGCAAGCAGGGAGTGCCATGAACTGAGCTTGTCAATGCAAATGTCACATTCTTATCTCCCAGTGCCTGCAGTGCTCCCATGTGGAGCTAAGGAGACCTTGAAGCTGTGCAGAGGGACCTTCCAGCAAAGTAAGGGCTCATTTAAGTTCATTATTTGTTACTTCAAAAAGTTGTCCCATTTAGATTCAACGCAAGAATGACTGGTATGCTTACGGGACAATCGGCTTCACACTTGCTTCTTCTATTATTCTTCCCCAGCCAAATTTCACAAAAACACAAAACCCAGTCATAGAAGGTAATGGTAGAACAACACTGATGGGCAACGGAAACATGCAACAGTCTCAATGCAACTTTGTGCCCACAACAACAGAGTCCTGTAGGCGATTTCCCAAACTTTACTGTGGCGATACTTCAGCAGAAGTTTACGCAGCGAGCGCAGACGATATCAATAACTTACCCACTCCGTACTTCTCCTTTTTAGTGGGAATCCAGCGGGTCATTGTGGAAGAATAAATAGCTATGTACACTTGGACGAGAAAAAAAAAAAAAAAAAAAAAGAAGTACGAACGCTGTGGTGCACTCCTGCGCGTCCTGAAGTCCTACAGTTCCGCCATCATGACTTGTGTTGAAGGGGGAGGGAGGAGTAGTGCTGGGAAGACACGGGATAGGCGTGAACCAAAACTACTACTACCCCTGCTACCCCCACGACAATTTATCCCACTTGTGGCCACCAATGACCGTTCACAATCTATGGTGGCCACTACTAAAGTAGCCTAACACTGTTTTTTTTTTTTTTTTTTTAAATAGTTTATCATTTACCAACAACAACATGCTGCGTAAAATAGTGGATATAGCCTGAAACGCGGAAAATGTAGTTTAATTCCTAGACTAATTTCACAGCTAGTTCCCAGAATAATGACATTAATTGTGTACTAGGTGAGAAAAGGTAATTCTTCATAAGTTAATGGTTGTAAAAAATGTGGGTTTAAATGTGAATTATGACACAATTATGCAGGTGCGCGTGGTTGCCTTCACCTCACGTGCACTGCGCTCGTGCATGCTTTTACTGTGGATTTTAGTGCTCAGAGTTCAGCTGGCCTTTTGTTTCTTGATGTGTTTCTGTTTCTCCAACGTGCTTTGACACGGTAGGCACTGACCTGTTCGCCAAACGACTCTCAAACATCTTTAGGACAATAAAGCTTCACGAGTCACGACGGTGAGTGATCAAAAGCTGCCCTTGGCGGCAGGCGGCGCAAAAAGCATTGAATAGAGGCAAAGATTGCTGGCTACTGAAGGTAAAGTACGAGTAGTAAAGAAAAAACTCTAAGGTCACTCTTATTCATACGCTTCTGGTTATATATTACCTAACACTCACAGACGTATGTTATCCCTAACAAGATACAAGCTTTTTACTGCCGGTGCTTTTTCACCTCACACTTACATTTTCAGACATATTGAAGACTTACAGTGAAAAGATAAAGGTTATTGACCGCGTTAGAACAATCAATTCTGCTAAAAAGAATGCAAGGTTGCCATCACCTGACGGCTTTGTGCTATTGCATGCAAAATTACTACTGACAAGTAAAGAAAGGCCAATAAAAAAAATAAAAAAAGATGGAAATGGAAGCAAAATGATTACTTATTTTTATATTTTATTTAAGTAAATAATATAGACTTTTGATTGGGGGTTATAGCCTACAATCTTGATTATGACCAAAAATGTACAGCTCTTGTTTAATTTGATTCTTTATCCTAATTTAGAAAAGAGTTTTTTTATTACACATTTTGTCTTCAATAGTTAGGATTTAACTAGGGCTTTGTTAATTTGATTTAACACATTTAAGATAGGTGCTTATCTGTTTCATACATGGTTTACATCCAGTTTAGACTTAAGTTAGTCCAATTAAGATCTATTTTACACCCTTTAACCCTTTAATGCTGTCAGGGGAATGTTTTCATACGTTGGAGACACTGCACAGATGTGGCATTTTTTCTGTTTTGGAGAATGGTTTGACTTGTATGTATTGTATGGATTGTTTGAGCAGGCGAGCAGCACTGTAGTCAAAGACAAATTTCCTCTTTGGGGACTAATAAAGTGTATCTTATCTCAGCTTATTTAGGCCCAGTTCAGTCCTGATTCGGTATTTAAGTACTTAGGTCAACTACTTGAGGTGATACTTTGTGTAAAAACGTTTGCGAAACACTACTTTAAGGCATTGTCACGGTGCTGTTTAAAAAACAAATCCTGTTTCCACCACATGGAGCCAGGCAGCACTGATCTACACAAACGGACAGAAAGGCTTATTGTCCAACAGTGCATACACTTGTAATGTGAATCTAGTGCCATAACGGATTTTGCGTCTCACTTTCAGGGCACAAGTGAAGAAGCATGCAAGAGTCGGGATTGTTGGGAGATTGGAGCACAGCCCATGAAGTGCTTTTATCTGTAAATATGTGCGTGGGGTTTGTTTACTTCGCCTCAGGCCTTCTCAGCGTGCCATCGGACAGTGCAAGGTGAATTAAGTTTGTGCATCTTATAAAATATGCCCTCTACTCATCCATATTATGTTTGAATTCGTTAGATGTTCATAGGCGCACAGATTCAGATTTCTGTAGGTAGTAGAGAAGAACGTAGATCCAAAGCAGAAAATAAAAACTTCAGCATTACTTTATGTCCTGACATTACCAAGCTCATTGAACTGTGCTATTCCCGTTGTGAAAGTCTGTTCTTAAGCGGTGTCTGAGAGGCAGGGTTCCCGACGCTGCTTGTAGTCCCCACCGAGGTGTTCAATTCTCGAGACAAAGACAGACATAAGGCCTAATGGATTTATGGGTAGCCTGCCAGGACCACGCCGTGCCTGAGGCGGATTAGTTGGCCCTCCATTTCCAGCCCACCTGCACCTGCTGTCCTGCCAACACACAGGCAGGCAACAGGCTGACCAGAGAGACTGCACAGCAAAGGGCCATAGATGGTCACAGACACAGAGATGTGGAGAGGATGATGAGAAAAGCATGTTTGATTTGTAATGTTAACTGTTTCATTTGCCTAGAAGACCTAGTAATCACACCTCAAACATTTATTCTATAGAAAATAGATAGCCCATATCAAATTTGAGTATTATATTACCATTAAAACATTGTAGTCAAGAGTGGCAGTTAATGGTTGTGAACCGTATCCAGAGTAATTCTCATGTAAAAACCTATATTTGTGTTAAATTTCTGATACAGCAAAGATCAATCAATCTACTCTATCTATCTACAGTATCTCCATATACTGTAGTTAAACCTGTACTGCAACCACTCATACTACTACTAGTGTTGTTAAGTCGCCTATTAGGGTTATTTTCTCGCCCAAAGGCAACAGAAAGGCGACCCGGTGAATATATTAGAGAAAAACAAAAGTCTAAATAATTGGCTTGGCATTTACTTTGCAGTCACAGCCGGTCCCAGGCCGAAAATCTCCTACTGAGTTAGAATAACTGACTAACCTCGACATATTAAGTTATTAATTACGACTGAGTGACCTAATTAAAGTAAGTCAGCACGTCAGCGGTTCTCACCTCCATCCATTAACACAGGCAGGATTACCATAGTAAAATGAATTAATTATTTGATAAAGCTCATTTCAAAATAAGTTTTTGTGACCTAATTAACGTAAATCATTTGCCAAGTCGGTGGTTCTGACAGTAAGTCACTTTTGTCTCTATTACAGTGTGACCCAATAACACCACACTGTAAATTATTTCATGTTTAGTTTATATTTCATATACACTACAGTTGGGGCCAAAGGTTTACATACCCCTTTAATCCTTTGGCCATTTTTCATAGAATAGGAATGATAACACAAAAATATTTTTCCCACTCATGGTTAGTGGTTGTGCGAAACCATTTGAGTTTACTTTTTTGAATTCATAATGAAATAGAAACTACTCAAATGTCCCTGATCTAACGTTTACATGACCTTCAACAACTGCCAGGAAAACTGTTCGGGAGCAAAGAAAAACTCACTTCAGCTGAAATACAGGACTCTCTGACAAAATTGGACTCTTGATCAGGGACATTTGGCTTGTTTCTAATTGAAAAGCTTACTATTTTATTAGATTTTTTATTTATTTATCTTATTCTATTTTTATGCATGCCTTATAGTTATAGTTATATCATTTTATATTGTTTTTTCCCCCATAGTTTATTATTTATCATTATTACAAGTCTATGTTTCATGTTGCACAAGAACACCGAAGAAAATTCCTAGTCTGTGAAACCTTCATTTACAATGGCAATAAATTCTATTCTGATTCTGATTCTAAAGGGACTATACCTGCTTTATTCCTAGTTGTGGAATTTATTTATTTTTTCCTCTTTTAGTATATTGCAAACTCAAATATTTGTGGAAATAATATTGTGAGTCTAAATATTAAATATTTATTGTCAATTTCATGGTTTGCAGGCCACCTTTCAAGTCTTTCTCTGACAGTGACTCTAAAAAGTGACCCCGCCAGTTGTGAAATGTGCTTATAAACTCATCTGTAAGAACACACAAGATTTTAGAAAGGTGTTAGGAAAGTTAGGAATCTGTTTGGACCACAGCTATCAATTTATTTTAATCGCTCCCTCTTCCATTATTTGCAATTCAAAAAAAATATGAAAAATCAGGTATAGTGCCTTTAACAGACAGGTTTTTTTTACAATAAATGGCTTCACACAACCACGAACCATGAGTGAAATAAAGGGTCTTGTGTTATCCTTCATATTCTATGACATGCATAAGTTTACATACCCTGATATTCTGCCAACTATAAATTTTAACACAAAAAAAGGTCATCATTTATATTATGCCATTAATGCTGCCTCAGCAACTTGCTGCTCGCATTCAGGTAACTAGCCTTTTTGAAGTTGCCCCTTTAAGTTCACATTTCCAGCCTTTGATGCATGGAAAATTGCCTGCCCAGGGCTCCATCATTTGTTACCATCTAACTTTGTAAAACCTCTTTTTATACTGCATGTATACCGGTAAGTGTTCCTAAAATGCTAAACAGAGCAAATAGAAGGGTATGTGTGAATACCTGCCTTGAGGCCACTGTGACAGCTTTCTCGTACTTGTAATTAGGCATTTGCATGTATCAGCAGAGGGAGCCACAAGTCTTATCTAAAACCTGTGCTTTCCTCATTGCAGACAAAGTGTTTGGCAGAGTCATGTCCCAAAAGGCAAACTCCTGCAGTATACCATCCCACTTACAGTCTGGGACCTGGATATGATCCAATATGGCTTCTCTGGGGATGTACAGAGACGCTTACCTACAATTAACCCGCCTCTATTAGACTGACAAATGCTTCGCTCAAGGTGAAAGTCTAATCTCTTTGGAGTCTTGCAAAACATTAAGCTGCAGGTTTATGAGTCTGTGTTCAATAAGATCAGCAAGTTGAAGTGCCAGTTTCACACTTTCTTCCTGCAGCAATCCGCCTCAATATTAGCTCGGTGCTAAACTCAAAGGTCAAGACGTGGGGAAAAGAACAAAACAACTCGCAACTCATACTTCCTCTCAACTTGGTCCAAGAAAATGAGGTTTATACAGCATTTTCTTTTTTGTTTTCTCATTAAAATTCTAACCACAAGTCTGGCATATATTGTCGCTGGTACAATTTATTCTAAAGGTTAAATTATTTACTTCAATTCACATTGACAACTCAACATGCTGAACTGCTGAATCCTTTAGCTAGGCAAGAGGAAACGGTAAAAATGTATATGACCTGCATCTGCACCTCAATCTTTAAGTTAGAAACATAGAGCGTTTATTAATGATGGAAGTATCCTGCCCCCATGAATCCAATTCATGCTAGCATTTGGATCACCGCCATGTTGAATTTTTGGAGCCTAATTCCATATTTGGTATGTGCCAGTTACTTTCTCATGGTAACCGCAGAGCAAGAAGGCACCTGATAGGCCAGTTATTTTTTTGTTAAAGCAGTGCTAAGTAACATTTTTATCTTAATATATCCTCCTCTAAGTCCCTGTGAGGGTTAAATTGGTGTTTATGGGTTGATTTGAGGGTCTGTCATCTCCTTTTGCTGTCTCTGGCCGGTGACATCATACTCACCACCTCGTCAGACGTTCGTGTTAAATGGTTAAATGCGTCTTCACTCTTCTTTGATGAAAACGGGTGCGCATGTAGCTGTGGCGAGGGGCATGTGGGGGGCAAGCGTGTGCTATACTCAAATGGACCTTTAGGGGGAGCACAAGTCGAAAGTTACTTGGGACTGTTTTAATATCTTAACCTCTTAAGCCCTAACGTCCCCATTTTTGGGGACTTGCCACTTTTAGAGACCAGACCTTGTTTATTTTAATCTATTTTTAAAAATGTGTTCACAAAAAAAGTGTATATTTTTCTTGGAAAAACTGTATTTTATGACCAAATATATAAATAGGATCCAAAATTTTCTTTGAAATATTACAAATTTGAATTTTTTTGCCAAAAATTGCCAAATTGTGCCCTATTTATTACAATGGGATTCCGCCTATACTATTTTAAATCAAAACCTCAATAACTTTTCAATTAATAAACAGTTGGTAAATAGTCAATAATTAGCTGTAGTTACTATTTTTTATGTTTATTTGCTTCTTTACAATGAAAACAAGCTGCTGACCTGCTGTAATGTGTTTTTTTTAGGCTGAATTCATATTTTCTGTCTTTCAACCTCAATTACTCAGGCCCACTATGATTTTCTTGAAAATGTTCACATCTACAGTCTCCCCATAGACATTCATATATGAGAGCAATATGAACATTTTAGACATTTTACAAGCTGTTAAAGCCTTCCAGAGGATATGTGTACACAGCAGGGCTTAAGAGGTTAAATAATGTTGAAAATATAAAAAGCCGAAGAACAGGACGGTGTAGCTCGTAGTAAGACAAGCACTTGAGGGTCATATTAACAAGCCTATTTCCAATAATGAGTTAAAGAGGGGCCAAAAAGTTTACATGGAAAGTCTATATGAGCTTCTGGTGTCTGGAGCCAGCCCCCTGTATGCTAACTGGCTTCACGGAGAACTAGCCAATTGTACCTCCATCATAATATACACTCTGTGGTTAGAAAGGATCGTCACTGGAAGATTAGTCTATTGTGCATGTTTTATAATGCTTAGCACTCAAAGGAAAATCAACCCAGACACGGGTAACTTGTGCAAAAATGTTGTCTCAGAATTTAACTTGGAACTCAGAAATTGTGATTTAGATAATCCCAGATCATGCCAATTATATGCCCAAAAAAATGATATATTTATATTTAATATTTAAACGTAGGTAGGTACTGTAGGTAGCCTTTATTGCAGACACGTGGTCCATGATAAAAAATAAATAAAACAGACAGATTAAAACACACACAATAAAAAATGACATCGCGATCCTCTCACAGGAAGCAAAGATACCAGTGTTTGCAAAGTTGTGATGTACAACAAGTGTCACTGTACACACTATCAGACAACATTGAAATCACAGCATTATCTGATGCATTCACACGACAGATGAATCTGTACATAAGATTTCTTAAGACAGCCCGCAATGAATTGACCCGATTAGACACGTGTATGTACTATATCATAAAATGCCACTACAGAACAACATTCTGTAACAAAACCAGACAACACTATACACAAGATGTTCTACCAACGTGTGCTAGATTCTTCTTTAGTTTATTTGAGTTAAGCATCTCCGCATCGCTCTAAGCCTCCCGTAGATGTGCACTGTTCCCACAAGACAAAGTATATAGAATTTACGTCACGGCCTCTTTCAAAATGTGTTATATAAACCTGAAACGGAACAATGCTCAAAGTGTGGAGAAAGATGAAATGTAAATACCGGTATGTAGCCTAGTTTCTCTGGGAGATTGGAGTCCCATAGCGCTTACAAACAGGACCTGCCTTAACATTCCCAGAGTGATAGGCTGGTTGTGCATGCTTTTTTTATGTGGCAGCTTTATGTAGTGACCAAACACTCAGGCTTTGATGCAACCTTAACAGAGCTCAAATGAATACAAATGACAAATGATTACAAAAGGACTATGAAAAGCAAAGAAAACATGTTCCAATCTAAATACAAAATACTAGAAATGAACTAGAAATTGCAAAACGGACAAAATTAGTGAGAATACCAATGAACTAATACAAACTAAACTCAGCTTTAAACTAAGATAAACATTTTTGTGTGCAAATCATTACAAGCAATAATCTATATGTATTATTGTAACATACTGTAGGAAAAACATTTACAGTCTAGTCCTATCTCATGCAGCGTAAGGATAAGGCGTGTGCGAGCATGAGGAGAATTTATTGCCGAGTAGAATTCCCAGTGATTAAAGTGCTGCTGATATTGGCTTTGTGATGATGCAACACAGAGCAGGAGGAAGCCGGGAGCCTATGCAGCTACTCTGCTTTAGGGTGAGCTCAGGACGTTTAACGGAGGGGGGCAGATACAGAATTATTGATTTCTTTGTCCGTACGCTGACGAGGGCAGGAATTAGTAAAGAAGAAGAATCTCCTTGAATTGAAAGGAAATGAAGAAGAATTTCAGTTGCGTTTTTGTTGCCAGAGAAATAAGAAGTATTCTATTTAATCAAAAATATTTATGAAGATGATTAACTTTTATCCCCTCCTCGAGCCGCCACCTTATCGTGGTGGAGGGGTTTGAGCACCCATATGATCCTAGGAGCTCTGTTGTCTGGGGCATCAAGACCAGTTACGTCGCCAAGATGAGCGTTGTGAGGTCGTCCTCCTGTGGAAACCACCACCTGCAGGAGGAGCCATAAGGGACTGGTGCAATGTGAGCCGGGCAACTTGGACTGCTGCCCCCGCAACCCGGCAACGGATAAGCCGAAGAAAATGGATGGATGGATGAACTTTTATCAAATACATAGGCAAACATGTAGGTGTCACAGCAACAGCTTTGCAACAGAATGAGTCAAATGCAAGGCCGGGCTTACAGGGGCCCAGCAGGTTGAAGGGCCCATGGGCATAAAAAGAAAAAATGTGCGTGCTCAGCGGGCCCTGTTGCGGGTCTCAAAAGTTCCTTCTCTCCTTGCATACTCCCTCACGTGTAAGGCTTTATCAGATGACTTTGTACCCAAGACTAAACCAGGACTAAACCAGGACTAAACCAGGTCTAAACTAGGTTTAAACAAGGTCTGAGACATTTTTATTGAGTTGACACTGGGGAAAAAATGTACCTTGGTCTTTTAAAATGCATGAGTGAGAATGCATCAAACTGCACTATTAAAACAAAAATTAAATGTGTCCTCCCACCATCAGTCTGGTGGTGGCAAAGGTTCTTCTGCAAGGGCCACGGAGCCCAAATTAAGGTCATTATGTCTTTTTTTTTTTAACTAGTACGATGTTTAAGAAGTGACTTGTGCATGTTCGAATTAAAACATTCATTAATTTATCCTTTCATTGTAGAGAGAGAGAAATCCGACAGACAGACATACAGTATATGGGGGGCCCTGAAAAAACTTCAGCCCCAGGGCCCATTTTACTTCAATCCGGCCCTGGTCAAATGAGTGTAATATTGTATTACAGTTTTATAATGTGTTGGGATGAATGTTGAGGGTTTTGTTAAGAATAAAAATGATGTAAGTGCATAGCGCCCTCTATACTGCGGGTGTGGTGGCAGGGCTGCCGACTTCAGATCAGCCTACCTAGTTTTATGATTCTTTTCTGAGTGAAAATACTAGGCAGGTATTGTGTTATGAATGCATGCTGCACAACTTTTAGAATAATCTCTCTTTATATCAGTGAGGTACATCTCCTCCTGCCCGTCTGTGCAGTAAAACCTTTTTCTAGTCTATATGTAAAAGTGTATCTAACAAATAAACAAAACAGGTAGCCTATAGGGTCTTTAAGAGCAAGTCTGTGCATGTTATGAGCAAAGGAAGCGATCAGAACTTTATTTATCTCCAAGGGGCAATTCATTTATAGCTGCCCAGTAGGGTGGTTCACAAAATTAACTTTGCCAAATTTTGCCAGATCACTTTCTGCCTCGTTCCAATTGATATTGTAAGCATCTGTACCAAATATGGAGTCAATTGCTGGACATCTAGGGGTGGCACACTTTTTAACAATTTTGAAGTGTTCTAGGGGCATCTTTCTGTATTATTTTTGCCTGGTATTTATTTATTTTTATCTAAAACCTCCTTATGTTGCTTGGACTCTTTATTTTCATAACAAATTGAACTAGTATCTTCTGAATGGTGTAGTAGAGTCATATCAATGAAATACTCATGATAGCAGCAGAAAAACAACAACAAAAATGTCAAAAAATATTGAATTTCTTACCTTTTTGCCAAATTTTTTTGTTGTTTTTCTGCTCATGAGTATTTCCAACTACAGCATTCAGATGATGCTAGTTCAATTTGTTATGAAAATAAAGAGTCCAAGCACTTGCATCATAGGGAGGTGTTTTAGAAGCAGAAAACAAAATAAATACCAGGCCAAAATAATACAGAATACAGTATCGGACTGTTGTGGTGAAGGAGTCGAAAGACAAAACTCTCGCTTTACCGGTCAATCTACGTTCCTACTCTCACCTATGGTCATGAGATTTGGGTCATGACCAAAAGGACAAGATCGCGAATACAAGCGGCTGAACCCCGCTTGTATCCCCCCCCCCCCC
>OMNZ01094920.1:19053-43456 GCA_900303255.1 Lesueurigobius sanzi
ATAGAGATAGGGTGAGGAGCTCAGTCACTCGGGAGGAGCTCGGAACAGAGCTGCTACTCCTAAAAGGAGCCAGCTGAGGTGGCTCGGGCATCTGTTTCGGATGCCTCCTGGTCGTCTCCCTTGAGAGGTGTTCCAGGCATGTCCCACTGGGAGGAGGCCCCGGGGAAGACCCAGGACACGCTGGAAAGACGAGGTCTTTAAGCTGGCCTGGGAACGCCTTGGGATCCCCCAGGAAGAGCTGGAGGAGGTGTGCGTGGATCGGGAAGTCTGGGCATCTCTGCTCAGACTGTTGCGCAACCTGGCCCCAGATAAAGCGGAAGAAAATGGATGGATGGAATAACACAGAAAAATGCCCCTAGACCATTGCAAAATTGTGAAAAAGTGTGCCACCCCTAAATGTGCAGCAATTGACTCCATTTTTGGTACAGATGCTTACAATATCAATTGGAACAAGGCAAAAATTAGAAAACTTTACTTATACCATTATGTTGTGAACCACACTACTGCCCAGTCACACATTCATCCATCTCATAGAAGTCAAGTAAGCCATGGCAAAAATGGAAACAATGTTGGTTCAAAATAATAAAAGGATCAGCACCAACATAAAATCATTTATCGTTGGAGGTTACAAGCCAGTGCTGTATATTTTTTGCCGGCCTTAATGGAATAGCATGAACAAAATAGCATGAAAGTGGGTAAAAAGTCCATCTCATAACACAGACACCCCCATCGTGCCCAGTGTACTGCATGTGCTTCAGCTTTCACCCCTAGGCTATCTGCGCCAAGATTATATTTTGATATTACTTTATTCTTTTAGCATACACACACTTGTGGTTGTTTTGGAGCAAACCTAGAAGCAAGCACATGCATAATAGATGTAGTTTAGACTGAAATGCACAGTGATGCTGCACAAGATGGAATATGCAGCATCGACTAATATTTTTTGACACTTCCTCACGTGGCGAATAAAAGTGAATTCAGCACGCGCCGGCGCTCATTAGCGTGATTGGATTGCTTTTGTGCAAATGCCTAGAGCGAGCCCCAGGTACTTTCGTCTCTTCAGTTGTGTATGAAAAACCTGCCCGTCCTCCATCATGGTGCACTAGCTGTATCCCCACTCTACCTCCCCTCTCCTTCACTCTAATGAAATAATGAAATGTGCCCCCCTATGTCTCTGTCTCTTGCGTTGACACTTAGCCAGACTCCTTTGGCGCAGCTGAGTCATAGGCCTCAATGTGCATTCGGTGATTTATGGACAGTGATGTGAGGGAAGCAAAAAACCACTGGTGTCAGCTCAGTGATCTCTCAGACACCGAATAGCATCGGGCCAAAGACGGCTTTGCTGACTGCGCTGCTCCAATACAGACCTCCCCCTTTTGTCTTAACTCGGAAAAAATAGCCCAAAGCGCGGCGTGACAGCTAATTTACAATTTTGTTCAATAAGATGCCCTTTCTGGCTGTTAATATGTGTAAAATAATGCATTCTCATTTTACAGATTGGTTTGGTAAACAGTCCAGACTTGCTGACTCGGCTGCTTCGCTGTGCTCTCGGCCACAATTGCGAACTGATTTATTCATAGGGAAATGGCTACGGGCTCTCGGAAATTTCAGTATGTGCTCTTTCCATTACCCTCAATTATGTTGTCATGTCTCAAAAAAGTATCTCATTTACATTTAACACTTTGCTTTAGGGGAATAATTACAATGATGATTTCCAGGCGAATACATGTGTGAGTACTGCAGAATATTTGACTCGAAAATGAAAGCAACGGCAACTTAAGTGATGTCAAGATTTATTCGGTATTGATGCATCCATTTATTAAAGGCACCCAGGACAACAGCACAAGGGGCAGTTATTTTAAGGCGTTAGGGACACAAGTCGATTTCCATTGATATAGGCTTGTAATTTACTTCGCGGCTTGGATACAGAGGTGGTGGCATGCTGTCGCTCAAGGAAAGAGAGCTCCTTTCAATTGCTTTTGTCCAGGAGATTGGAGAACAGAAATAGACAGGGAACAGACCAGTAAGCACTTCTCTGAATGTGAACCTTCAGCTCAAGTCCTGATTTAGGTGACATCAGTTTGTTAAGAATCAGTTTTATTGCTGTTTTAGTCTTTAGTCTCTAGTCTGTTTCGGCCTATACTTAAATGATAGACCGCATAGTAGTGATTAGGTCTTTTATTAGGCTGGTAATGATGAAGCTAGGAATTTCTTGGATGCTTGACTTGGAGTTTGAGACACATAGCACAGATCTATTGCAAGAACATTCAAACTTTTTTATCTGTCGTTTCTGCCGTTTTCATTTCAGGCTCTACATCTTTGGATTCCTCTGCCTCTGCCTCCTTAGGCTCTTCATCTCCTCCGTCTTCGCCTTTCTCCTCTTCCTCTTCGCCTTTGCTCTCCCCTCCATCTTCTTCTGCTTCTTCATCGCCACCGCCACCATGGCCTTCATCCTCTGCTTCTACTTTTTCTGCATCTGGATAAACAAGTTGCAATGACCTTTAACGTTGTGTAACAAGCACCGGGCTTACATAAAAGTGTTTTTCAGGGACATGGGTTTTCGGGCACAGTACTATTATCATTGTCATCAAGGAAATCAGTGACATGAGATGACTCTAGTATTGAAAACTGCAATCTACTCAGTCTGCTGCATTTGGATGCTTGTAGGCTGAATTATTCATTGGTTTAAAAAGTTGACAACATCAAAATTGTTACCTTCCCCATCAGCATCTTCTGCCTTTTCTGTGTCAAACGGGGGAAAAACAGAAAGTTGTCCTCTTCAGCAATGTACAATGCATAACTTTATACAACTTTATTTGTCTTCTAACAGGAAAGCATTACAGAAACATGTGTTACCTTCTTCTCCAGCTTCATCGTCTTTTTCTTCTGCCACTGCTCCTTCTGTTTTAAAATGAGTGAAGAGATGAGCGTTGTAACACAGTGGAGTAAACTATTCAAAACAGAAACTACCTTCATCCCCCGCCTCTTCTAGTTCTCCCTCCTCTCCCTCTTCTGCAAAAAAACAGACAAAAAGCTCACATTTAGTCCTTAATACAATAAAGTAAATATTTAGACAAAATATCAACCCACCGTCTTCATCCCCCTCTTTCTCCTCACTTTCTTCCTCTCCTCCAGCTTCCTCCGTCTCACCCTCATCGCCCCCCTCTGCTGCTGCCTCCTCCTCCTCCTCCTCCTCTCCATCCTCCTCCTGCTCCTGGGGTGGGCTGGCCTCTTCCTGCTGTGCGTGGCTGGCAGATATTTTTTCCTCGGTTGAGAGTGTGGAAGTGTACCACCTGGGGGAGCTCAGTAGGAGTGGCGGGGCAGAGCTCAGATGAGCAGGGCGTCCGAACGAGGGGCTGCAGTACATGGCCTGGGAGTAAACACTGTGAGGAGGGGCTGACACATTTAGACGACTTTCCTCGCCTTCCAGCAACTTTCTGGAAATGCCACAAATTGCACAGGAAATTGGTTTTGTCAAAATCTGGGAATATAATACATATTTATTCATGTATTTATATAAGCAAAATTGTGTTTAGTTGCCCATAGAGCATATGAAAGAGCAAGCTGTAAGCAAATATCAAACCAGAGAAACTTAAAATGAACAACACAAGAGTAAACACAAGGTGAAATTGGTGGACAATTGTTACCTATACGCTGCTATCTCGATATCTAAAGCCATCTTCACATTCAGCAGCTCCTGGTAGTCCTTCAAGTAGCCGGCCATGTCAGCCTTGTTTGCTCTGAGATCATCCTCCAGTTGAATTATTGCGTCCTGCAAAGAGGAGCCAATACATCATTAATATGAATCAAATTATGGTACATGCATCACAAAACGTACATTCATGTCTAGCGGTAGTAATTGATCTCATTTTAGTATCACCCACAAATTCTTGTTGTAGGATACATTATTTCTAAACGAAAGATATGTGATTTGGATAATTCCTTGTCTAAATATATTTAGAAGTGTCTTAAGAAATCTGTAGGGTCTGACCTGGAGTGCTTGAATTTCTGCACTTTGTTTCTCCTCCACTTCCTGTATTTGATTTTCCAGAGCTTGGTTCATCCCCCTGCAGGCTTCAATCTCCAGGGACCGGGCACCCAGCATCCGGCGATACTCTCCAGCCTCATCCTTGGCACTTCTCGCACTTTCTGTGTCACGTGCAGTGCCCACTGTCATCACTTTCATCTTGTCGGTGAACCAGTCTTCTGCAGATTTGAGGTTTTGCTGAGCCAACTTCTCATACTGGACTCGGATGTTCCGCAGCGAGGCAGAGAGGTCCGGTTTGGCAACCTCCATCTCCACCGCCACCTCAGTGTACTGGATCTGAGCTTGTAGTTCGGCGATCTCGCTCTCACATACACGCTTCAAGAAGTCAAGCTCATCCAGGAGATTTCCAACCTTCTTCTCCAATTCAGTCTGGCCCAGTGCAGCCTCATCTGCCCCCTTACGGACATCCATTAAATGCCCCTCTGCCTCCTCTCTGGCCAGGACCTCATCTTCATATTGCTTTTGCATGTTTTGAAAGATATTTTCCAGTTGATCCTTGTGATCTTGGGCTGCTTGCTTCTCACCTCGAGCTGCATCCAGCACTGCATGAAGCTGGTAGATCTCTTGCTCATACAAGGCCTTCAGGTTGGATGGCTGGGTCTGCCTTTGTCTAAGAAGCTGAAGTTCAGTTTCCAAAAGCTTATTCTGCTGCTCTAATTCATGCACCCTGTCAACGAAAGTGACAAAACGGTCATTGAGGTCCTGCAACTCTGCCTTTTCTTGTGTCCTCAATACTTTGAACTCAGAGCTGACCTGGGCCGCCTGGTCAAGACGTAAATCAGTCGCAGCTGCAGTCACCGGTGCAGAAAGCGCGGCAGAGGAGTAACTTGAAGCAACTCGGCTGTGCATGGGATAACTTCTGCGCGAAGAGGCATAAGAAAATGGGGCAGAGTGGCTTGAATAAGTTGACCTTGATCCTCCTCCATATTTTGCATTGAGCCCCACGACTCTCCTTTTGTAAGTGGAAGGGTAAAAATGGTCAAAGCCATGGGCAGACATGGTTTCAGATAGGCTGCTCTATTCTAGACTACACGGTGGGTCTGCATTACTACAGCTTTTATAAAGTCTGTAATGACCGTGACGTAAGCAGTTTTTTTATGCTGGCTTGCTGACTGAAAATAAAATGGTGCCAGCAAGTCATAGCCAGCCAAGAGATGGGGTGGGGTGAGGATGAGAGTGCATTGAGCAGGCAAAATGAAGGAGCTTTAAGAGGCTGCAACAGAAAGGTCACTGGGGACAGCCGGGAGTGAATTAATCCATTATTGCAATTAATGTGACTATTGTTGCATTTGTGATTCTCATTAAAATCTACTGGAACACTAATAGCCTACCTAATGACCTAATTGTGTTGATGACCAGAAATATGTTTAGAAACAGTGCTGTGTGGCCTTATATGTTTGGCTTTACTTTTAATTAAAGAATGGGGAAACAGATACAATCTGCGTTGCTAATTAAAACCCAAGCTGTCACAGAAGACAATCAAGTCCAATGCGTTTTTGATGGTACATTAAAGCAGATCAGTCGCACATCCATTGAGCATTCAAATTTGTAATAGTCTGCCCCCTAGTGGCTATCAATTTGCATGCACACACTTACATTTAAAAGTTATTATTACATTTCTTATTTGTAATTCTTGACTAATATCTTCAATCCTAATTTGGGGACACACTTAATGGATTGCAAGCAAACAGCAGTTTAGTGACCTCTGGTTCTAAACCCTTCTGAATATAAAATAATATGTAGATTTTATTATGTATTATTTGATCAATTCTTTACTAGTTTACAAAGTGCGCACGTTATTTTTTCTCACCTTTTGCAGGCTACATTTTTCAATCATCTTCATTTGAAGCCCAAATGCTTCTCAAACACTCTCTCCTGTGATTGGTTAGATGAAAACGCCCTCAAATGTTTGACCAATCAGAGCGCATCTTGTTACTTGGCGGGCCGCAAAGTGTCACGTCGTGACGTAAAGTGGCTCTGCATTACAAACAACAAAGGAATATGACAGAAAGGTGAAGTTACAAAGTTACGTTTTCTGGGTTTCAAGCCGTTGGTTTTGTGCTTGTTCCCCACCTGGATTAAAATGCAACACATGCTGCAAAAACTGGAATGAGCGGTGAGTCGTGCATCGATGCAGCTGGACATTTGCACACATTGTGGCTCGCTCAGATAAATGTAACTAACGCTATGCTAAAGACAGCTAACGTAAACAAAGTAAGCGACTAAGCTGCATATATTTGTGCTCTATCAGCATTTAAACCTGGCTGCCTCTCGGATACGACTCATCATTTTACTAGATTATAGCTCTTTCTCGACTGTTCTTTACCCTTATCATCGCTGATTCATTTATTTATTTGTATGCTTGGGGATCTGCTCGTGTGACCCATAATGTTACATTTCATTTCTTGCAGTGTGCTGTTTCAGGTGCCTCTTAATCTTATCCCTTACTCTGAGGATAGAACACCCCATAATTAACCAAAATGGTAAGGACACATGGTAATATACAATTGTCAATGTTATTCTGTATGTGTTTTATTGGTCATTTATTTAAATCAAGTTTAATTCGTAGTGTGGCTTTTAGAGAAGTTTTATTCATGTTGTGTTGTTACCAGATTCGAATAGCAGCACTGAATGCCTCCTTGTCAGGGGCAGATGAGTCTCAGGACCCCTTGAAAAGTTCCAAGAGTCGGACAAAAGAGGCTCAGGTAAAGACTATATTAAAATAAATGTTACGGGGCCTGTATACTGGTGTATAACTGTAATATACACTATGTTCCTTTTACAGGAAGCTGAAGCCTTTGCCTTATATCATAAGGCTTTGGATCTGCAAAAGCATGACAAGTTTGAGGACTCGGCTAAGGCTTATCATGAGCTTCTTAAGACTCCATTACTTAAAGAGGTGAGTAATGGATCATTAGTTCCCGATCAAATGTCAGAAATTCAGCATTACTGTGGAAACCTACTGAGCTGGGTGTACTAGTACCCATTGTGCACAGACTAACATTAGCCAAGAACTTATAGCACAATAGTGATATGTTTTTCACATTCTAAAACTGAGTTGTGGCCACATTTTCAGGCAATGCCATCAGAAGATCAAAAGATTGCTCTCAAGCATCCTGGACTGATGCTGAAGTATTCCACTTTCAAAAACTTGGCGAGTATGGCAGCATCGAGGGATGACCTTGAGATGGCCATGGATTTTTATTTGGAGGTAAAGTTACAACGTTTTTTTTTTTTTTTTTAATAGTGGCTTAACATGCATTCCATGAAATGTTAATTACTGGTTAATTATTTTCTAGGCCGTGATGCTGGACTCCACTGATGTGAATATGTGGTACAAAATTGGCCTACTGGCTGTGCGCCTTGTTCGTATTCCTTTGGCCCGTCATGCCTTTGAAGAGGGACTACAGTGTAACCCAGATCACTGGCCCTGTCTGGATAACCTCATCACTATTCTGTACACCCTAACTGATTACACATGTATGTTCAGTTCACTGTAATGATCATATTATTATCACTTTGCGCTGTTAAATTAATTATTTGGTTTGCACTATTAGGTTGTTTGTATTTCATTGCTAAAGCTCTCGAGAAAGATCACTGCTATACTAAAGCTCTGGTGCTGAAAGAGAAGATCTTTGAGGAGCAGCCGTGTCTAAGGAGAGACACCATGCAGATGTTCAAGAAATGGTGAAGATGACAGTTATTTCATTACATTCAGTTTTTGGCTCTTTCTGAAATGTAATTGACAGTTGTCTATTATCTCTGCAGTGATATGTCCATTCACTATGTTGAAGTGGATGATGATGAGCGTAAATCTATTGTAGAAGAGGCAGTAGAGATTAGGAAACGAAGACGGGCTCTCTCACACCGTGAACCACCTCCAGACCTTGTACTGGTTCAGCCTATTCGCTGCCTCTCGTAAGTGTGACTGTTTAAGTTTGTGCTAAAATAAACACAAAAGCATACTGTAGAATGATAATGACATTTTATTTGATTGTATCCAGCTGGAAGCATGTGGGTGAAAGCCTTCTTGCGATGTATAGACATATGACGACATGTGAACCACCTCGACCAAGTATTGGAAGGAGAATTGACTTCTCAGAGTATCGAGACCCCAACTTCCTTGAAAATCTTCCCCAGCCCAAAAGTCCAGTGAGCAGCATCCAAACCACTGCTCTCAGCAGCAGCCCCAGCTCCTCTTTGCCACCAATCACTTTTTCTGAACCAGTCGTGATGCCGCAAACCAACTCTCAGCCCGCAATCATTCCTGCTCTCACTACTGTGGAAGTGACTTCCACAACTGCATCCATTGTTGGTGAGTGTAAGTGGGACTGTTTCATTTAACTATAGATTACAAAGTACTAAAAAATGATTGTAATATTTTCATAGCCTCAGTGATGGAAGCAAAGAAGCCACAGAAAAGAAAGCGCACAACAGAAGAAAATGTAGACACCGCAAAGAGACGCTCAGCCCGTGTCCGAAACACTAGATGCAAAAAAGAAGAGAAAATAGATTTTCAAGAACTGCTTTTCAAATATCTTCCTTCTAGGTTCTTAACATTAATCTTCAAATAGCAAAATGTATGAATCTGTTGCTAACAATTATATTGATTTCACTCAGACTGAAGAAGTTTGACCCAGATGATGATGAGAGTTTGAGTAATCTTGAAGCACAGTGTGATGGAAAAGAAGACCAGCAAATCCAGGTTGACAATGTGGAGTACATGGAGTCTGGTACGCATCACGACGATAAAGTTGCATTTATCTGAGTAGTACTGCAGGGACTACAATTTACACTTTTGCATCTGTAGAGAAACGCGATGTCCATAACTTCCTGCTGAACTGCATGAGCAATGGTGGAATCCTTGATGTGTTGATGCGTTACCTAAAAGCTGTTGGTCAGAAGTTTTTAGAGCACTGGCCTCGGGCTTTGATCTCTGTGGTGCTAGAGGTATACCAGACCTGGAGGAAGCACAGCACTGGACTCCCCAACCCTCTGCTCCGGGAAGGAAGCGACCAGCACAACAGAGTACGTCCACCACAAACCACATGGAAGTTTAAATTTTGCCTTATTGTCTTATTATGAATATATTGAAATTTAAATAACTATTAACCTCCACCATACCTTCACAATGCATGTCTGAAGACAACATCAAAATATTGAAATATACAGTAGTCAGAATATTTAGGTGTTTAACTTGTACTGTATTTGCAGGAAATGTTGACTATCTGCTTGGCTTGCATGGAGCTTCAGTTGGAGCAATGGTCACACAATAAGGGAAAAAACGGTGACTACAAATTATTGTTGCCTATTGTCAGCAAAATCATTCCAGACAATTGTGTCTACAGTATTGCACCGACCAACTTCAATTAAGTAGTATATATTTTCTTTTCTTTTATAGTCTCACCGAGAAGGAGCGGTATCGGTGCTGGTGGTGAAGTCGCTGACTCAGATTTCCCCGGACAGCAATTCCAGGGTGATTTGTTAATCCTGGCCCTAGGTACCTCCCAAAAAGACCTCTTTGAAGATGACTGGATTGATATTATGGTGCGCGTCTACTGGCTCAAGGCACGCTTCTTGGCCCTGCAGGTAAGGACGGGAACTCTTTGTTCTTTCACTTGTGGACTTTTGGCCAGGTTATCTCTCATCGCTCTTCCTTCAGTGACCTTAGCCTCACCTTTTAAAGTCCTGTGGTCTCTTATTAGGGAGACATGGAGCTGGCTTCGGAGAGCTACGATGTGTGCCTTGGCTGGCTTCAGAATAAACCAAAAACTTTGGATGAAAAATATTGCACTATCACCCTGCCTAATCTACGTGTGGATGCAACAATATCTGTGGAAGAGGTGAGGCTTTTCGTTTGATGTAGCTCATTTTATTGTTGTTTGAGACAAGAAAACATAGAATTTCTTGTACAATATTTGCTGATGTTTTGCCCCACAATAGATATTTATGCGTCTCTATTGTCATAAAACAAAAAACTATCTTATCTTTTTTTGTTTTGTTTTTTTTGTCAGTCAGTCCATGTGATGCTTAAGCTGTGAGGGAGGAAAAGATGAGATGATTTAGCCAGTCCCTCATAAATAATTATCATTTGAGTTTCTTTGTTGCCGTTTTTTATTTGTTTAGATGGTCTCATTGTTTTACTAAAGACACATTTGAATGAACAAAATATTCAAGTTTGTGAAAGCAACATATTGGTTGATAAAATGTGTTGCCACCAAGAGACAGTTTGGTCTTATATAATCAAATAGAGTGACACATTTTCCTTCTGCATGGACAGATTGACAAGAGGCTGAAGTCTTTGGAGCGCTGTCAGTCTCTGGAGGAGATCCAGCGGCTCTTTGAATCCGCAGACTATGCATCAGTCGTGCTCTTGTTGCAGCCCACACTTAATTACGGCAACAGAAGTAAACCCCTGGAGTTTGTGAGCTCAGCACCAGAGCGCCCTGCTCAGCTAATGCTATTGCAGGTTTGTTACACTATATGCCCTTGCACTGTAATGATGAAATCTCAGTGTGACATAATGGTTGTAGTCTTTGGATTGACATTACGTCTGTCTTTGTTTCAGAACTCATTGTTGAGAATGAAGGACTATCGGCAGTGTCTGGAATACAGTGAACTCACTCTGAATGAGTCCCTACAACAGCTGACCTCTGCGTCACCCACTTCTAATCCCTCTAAAGAAGAGTGGGTCTGCACCATCGGGAAGCTGCTGGACGGCATAGAGCTCTGCTTCAACAAAGACGCAGAACTGCTGAAAAATGTCCCCCGCTTCTCAAGTTTGGCCCGACTGGCTAACAATCTCATTCAGGTAAAAAGAACTCAATATACATGTATGCTTATATTGTGCATTCATAAAGCACAACATAATGGCCACTAATATAAACCACTAGCACACAGTAATATACTCCTTATTTATTTAAAAAAACACCCCTTGTATTGCTTACTCACATGCACACCTACAATACCGTTATGATCATTAATGTCCGGGGTAAAAAAAAACACAGAAGCCAAACGTCAGAAAAGATTTTGTTTCGCAAAATCAAAAGGTTTTTTTTTTTTTTTTTTACATTTGAACAGTACTGCAGGCCCTATGTGTAAAATAAATGGTCCTCTGTACAGTTAAAACACTGCCCTATGATGGGGAACTCAATAGTTCTAATGAGACATGGCGCTGCCTGTAATCAGTGAGTTGCCTGAAATGTGGCACAAGACGAGAAAGACAAAGCTGTAACTGCTCTGTTATGGCTATAAAATTCACAGCACAGAAGTGCCGTCGGGGTCCGGACCTCGACGTTTGCGTCCTGCGTTTGAGTAGGCCTGGGTTGACACAATTACATTTTAAAGAGTTTGCTAATTTCCAGTTCTACCCTTGGAATATGGAGCTCTAATTTACTTGGATAAACTATGATTGATAGTTTCCTTCAGCATTATCCCATCAAAGTAATAACTTGGCATCAAAACCTGTCATATGCACTTCAAGCACTTCTTACTACATGTTAAGAATATATTCTCTAACCAACCACTGAAGAAGATTATTTTCTTTTGTCTTCTCAGCTGATTGATCTCAGCATGGCCATTTCCGACGACCCCAAGGAGCCGTTTTTCTTCTCTGTCCTGCCGTGGATAATTCTCTATCGGGTTATCAAGCACGAAGAAGCCGCTTTCGATTGCATGCTACGACAGCACATGTCTATGGGGGATGAGGAAGGTCTGCTGCTGGCTTCTTTTCTCTCCGTCGTGATGCTTGTTATGTACATTGTGTAACTGAGTCGGGCCTCTCTTACAGATGACTCAGACACTCCCATGCTGCCCTCCTCCTTGATGCTCCTCAATACCGCCCATGAGTATCTTGGCCGCCGTTCCATGTGTTGCAATTCTAACGGAGCCCTTCTCAAATTCTTTGTAAGTTTGCGTGGCACATTTCTATAGATACTGCAACACCTAAGGCACAAAGAATCTGTTGAAAGGATGCCCCAGCGTTACACAAGAAAAGGCAAAGCATGTTTGAAAACTTTTGATTCTTCTTATATTTATGTAGGTTGGAGTTTTGGAAAAAGAGTTTGCAGCCTGTCAAAGCGGGCCGCATCCCTACAGAGAGGAATTGGAGGCTGCTTTAGAACAGTGCTTTTTCTGCCTGTACGCCTACCCCAGTAAAAAGAGCAAAGCACGCTACCTTGAAGACCACTCTAGTCCACAGGTAACACTGTTAATTCACTTCATACTTTGACTTTGAAGAGTTTAAATGTTCTGTATTACATTAAGCTCTGGTATAATTTGTGTTTGTGTAATGCTGTTATCTGTCCACCAGGGGTCTCATATCTCATGCCTCTGTCTATTATCAACCTGTGGCGAATTTACTGTTTGAATCTCCTTTTCTGTTGTTTTCCAAGTGCTTGACATTACGTAAAATAACACTCTTGTACTTGGAGCATCTTTCAGACATTACTTTTAAAGGAACAGGCCACCATTTTTACATACTGAGATATGTTCTTACCTGAGCTTAGATGAGTTGATGCATATCTGTCTGGTCTTTGTACGTGCCCTCAGTCACACAAAAAGACCAAAGCTGTTGTTAGCATTTAGCTAATCCAGCATATTCCTGTGGGACCAAACGGGGCTGAAGTTAGAAGCCACGCGATCCAAGTATAGTTACACAAAATTAAACATGTCGATTTTCTAAGCAGATAAAAAGGGGTACTATATAGTAAGGCGTAATAACACCCTAGGACCACGTTGACGGCCGCGCAGTAATATCTTCACTCTAACACTAGGAGTGAAGATATTACTACGCTTTGCAATGTAGTACCAGTTTGTATCTGCATAGAAAATCAACATGTTTAAAATGTGATGTTTTACTTGTATTCTCTGCTCTTACAGATCGAGCTGATGTGGTGCGATGCCCTTTTCATGTTCCAGTACTTGAAACCAAAGTCGCTTCCTGAGTTTGACAGCTATAAGGCCAGCACAGTGTCCTCAGACCTGGCCAATCTTCTCAGGAGGTTCTGTGGCATCGCCCCCGTCGGTGACACTCCGACCCTAAACACGGACGAGGTGGCCGCCTACATCGAAGGCAATAATGACAAGGTGAGTGACTGCATTGTGTATGAGACTGAAGGCCCTGTATCTGGATTTCTTTCTCTAGGATGGAGGATGTGAGAAATGTAAGCTCTGTTAGTGATGTGTTGTATTGATGCCCTCGATGTCCAAAGATAATTTCTCCTCTCGAGAGACAATAAAGGCTTCTCTTATCTAGTGGTGGAATAAAGTAAATCTTATAAGGCTTTTTATTGATCGTCAAAGATTTAGGATTTTAATTCAAAAGTGTCCCACAAGTTAAAGGCCCTGTACCTGATATTTTGTTTGTTTACAATCAATGAAAGAGGGAGTACATTTAATAGTTAGTTGTGTCAAAACTCATTCCTAACTTTTCTTAACACCTTTCTAACATTCCAATTCTTCGCAGGGAGTTTTTAAGCACATATCACATCTTTGAGGGTCACTTTGTAGGGTCACTGTCAACTAAACCGGCATACAGGTTCATAAAATTAAAATTTAAACACAAATGCTTCATAATTTGATGACCAATATTTTTTTCCACAAATGTTTGCAATATACTAAAGGAGGACAGAACACCAAAATTAAATATAGGTCCACAAATGACGATAATTGTTGACTTACTTTACCTGCAGAGTTTTAAGTCCTAAGACCTGATTTGCCCATTCTAAGAGGTCCAAAAGTATGTTATAATACCTGAATAATATATGATATAGCCTCTTTATATACGTTTTAGCGAGGTTCCTTTACTTCTTACATTTCTTCTTCTTAAGGTTCCGGGTTTCCCAGAGGGCACTCCTCCAGCTCCTCCGATCATAAATGAAATGTACTACCTGCTGGCAGATTATCATTTCAAGAACAAGGAGCAGTCCAAAGCCCTCAAGTTCTACATGCATGACATCTGTGTCTGCCCTAACAGGTCACCACCGATGCTTATTATATCTAAAAGTGCTACTATTTACTTACTACTATCTTACTTTAATTTAGTTTTTTCTCTTTCTCTCAGGTTTGATTCATGGGCTGGTATGGCTTTAGCTAGGGCCAGTCGCATCCAGGAGAAACTCAACTCCAATGAACTGAAAGGCGATGTGGCCGTATGGAAGCACTCGCAGGCCGTACTCAGCTGCTTCAAGAGGGCGCTTGAGATCGACAGCACCAACCTCTCTCTGTGGATCGAGTACGGGACCATCTCTTACGCGCTGCATTCCTTTGCTTCTCGACAGCTCAAACAGTGGCAACAACCCTCGGAGTTTGTCAAGCAGGCGAGTCTCGTGTTGACTTAAAACTCTCACTTCTGCTTGTTAGTGTATCATCAGGTAACAAGTGAAGAGTTGTCCAAAAATGGTGGTGAGTTTGAATCATGGGAAAGCGTAAAAAAAGGGTGATCACTACATGAGTAAGTCAGTTTGGGATATTTTGTTCTCAGCATTCGTTCCATCCTTCAACCAGAGCCTCGGGGCCTGTCAGGAGCAGTGGCCAGGGACTCGTCTCCAGATCGTGAGCCAGGATCTTAGTCAGCGTTACCTGGCTGGAGGATTAGCTTACTCTGCGTGTTTTTGGGTTGTTTGGGGAAACTGGAACACTCACACAGACACAGAGAGAGAACTGTGAATTCCGTTCTGGAATCAAACCAGAGACATTCTTGCTGTGAAGTGAGAGTTTAGCCTCATTGATGTATTTTCGATGAGAGCAAATGGTTATTGCAAGCTAATATCTCACTGTTATGTACCCAAAGCGCATATGGCATCCCAACACTATGCCATCTCTCACTTATGTTCTTGTTTATCAGTCTGATGATGTGCCACTGCAAGCTAAATTACTCATGAATGCTCGGCTTATGTGTTTGTGTCTGTTCAGATGGAGGAGCGCAGAGACTCCATGTTGGAGACGGCACTGCAGTGTTTCCAGGGTGCTTCCCGTTGTGAGGGCGACAGTGATGAGGAAGAGTGGCTCATCCACTACATGCTTGGAAAGATCACAGAGAAGCGCAAGCAGCCCCCGGTGGAATATCTGCAGCTTTATAAAAAGGTAGGACAAGAAACAAGTTCTGGAGCGGAGTCTCAAAATTATACCTGTGTCCTGTGTAAAAAAAAAAAAAGAAAGAAAAAAGTCTGCTAATATACTTTTTTTGTTTTTCAATACTATTTTTAATGGGGCTGGGTATTGCCAACAACTTCACTATATGATGCGTATCCCGATACAGGGTCCACAGTACAATACGTACCCGATACAAGTGTATCCCGATACAGCATCCATAATACAATACATATTCCAAAGACGCTGAAGAAAAATTATCTCATAGGTCAATAAATAGTACTTTATTATGCTAAATATGTTGAGCAAATGAAACCTGCAATTGCAGTAGTTGGTGAGCGTGTTGTGATGTGTTATGAATAAACTATGGGGTAAAAGCAGATTTAATTAATTTATAAATATTAAATATTTCTTTTATAATTTAATCACGATACAGGGGCTCATTACTCGATGCGATACGTGTATTGAGCACAGCCCTAATTTTGAATGTCAAGAAGACGTCAATGTGAGCCAAAGAAGTAAGTTTTGGCACTGACTTGAAACCATACAGCTACTAGGGGTCAGTAAAGGTACAAAAAGTAAGTTTTGGATTTGGAAAGGTGGTACTCGGGCTTCCCTTGGTAATACACAGAAGAGACATGATTTTTCTTTTTTTTTTTAATTATTGCTGAACCAATACATTTTCTTATTAGACATATTTTAAATATGGAATGACTATAAGACCCAGTTAAGAAAACTATCTTTTATTCTGACTTTGTAATCACACCAAGTGTCCTGGTTTTCCAACCACTCCTCTACAAATAGAGAAGTCGCTGGTCCTTACTTCTTGAAAAAGGCTTGGTTGGAAGAGATTAGATTATTTTACTGGACTAATGCATATTAAAATAAAGGCTTTTTAGAAAATGTTTTGTTTTTCTACACTGTGTCCATTTATGTTCAGTGATGGTTTGAGCTCAGCATCATCCAGTGGCCCGAGCGCAGACCAGGAACAGGAGCAGACCAGGCAGAAAAAGACAGAAATTCACAGAAGAAAATATTTTAAAATACATTTTTATATGAAATTAACTCTATTTTACTGGATGAGTACAAGATTGTTTCTAGTAGTTCACAATATAGTAAGTAACACTACTGTTATTTCAAGATCCCCAAATCTATTCCTTTTATTGACAAAATTGTAGATGAAAAAATATATATCAAATAAGTAACAAACATTTGTGTAGTAAAATCCGCTTGCAGCTGTTCCCCACATTCATACTAGGTGTGTAAATAATGTTAGTCATTGCTGTGACTGGTTCTCTGAGTAAGGCTGTGGAGGAAGACTATTCTTTTGCCGAGTAAGATCAGAGAAGACGCGGGAGGCACTGACCGAGGTTCAAATCAATCAATCAAACTTTATTTGTGAAGTGCTTTTCATACAAGATGCAACTCAAAATGCTTTACAAATTAAAAAGATTGAAAAACCAAAACACAGTCATTTCCCCACCAACCCCCACATATGTATGTCTTGCAATTAATGTGCTCAAAAGTGTCATTTTTATGTGCTCTGTCTTTTAGTCAGCAAACTATCTTCATGAAGAAGCTGCCAGGTACCCACGGAAAATCCACTACCACAATCCCCCTGACTTGGCCATGGAGGCCCTTGAGGTAAACTAGCCGTGGCTTAATGTCAAACCTTGACTCTTGTTCCTCATAGGACTGTTTAATGAACTGCACTTGTAAAACTTTCTGCAGCTACATTTCCGGCTCAGCGCAACAATCCTAAAACTTCTGGAGGGTGGCATCTCTGAACTGGATCACGAGCTCTTGTTCAATTTGTTGGTGGAGGCTGCAACGGGACCATTTGCAAGGGGAGAAGAGAAGAGTATGCCCAGTGTGCCAAGATCTAATGAAAAGTAAGCTAAAAACGCAAAAATGTCTGTTTTTAATTTGAAATATAAATTACTTTCATTTTGCATTATTGCTACTCAGAAGTTATTTGTATTATTTTTTATTAGAGAACTCCCTTTTTTCTCAGCATTATTCGTATCATCATGCTGCAGAGGGCCATGTTCCTGTCTCTTCCACTATATATTTCCAGCATCCGTTACATCTAGACGATTTCTCAACTCTGCTTTTCGAAAACTATTACTTTAACAACGAAACACTTCACTCTCACTCCTTTAATCCAGGGAGAAGCCGACCTCTATGGCGGATGAGGACCTCACCAGCTCCTCGGTTTGCATTGGGAATGTGCTAAGCTCCTCGCTCCCGTCTGCTGCCACTCCAGGTCTGACATCTCCTCCTTATGTGGCCACGCCGTCTGACCACGATTACGCCAAACGCAAAACACTCCGACGGCAGCAGTGGCAGCAACAGCGGCATGAGGAGCGGCAGGCCGATGGTACAGTCCCAGGCCTAGGCACTGTATGTGGGGGTGCGTGTGGCCCCGATGCTCCGTCTGCACTGGGACCACACGGCCTCCGGGGGGCGCTCAGATCGCTAATCACCATGCTTTATGGCTTTGGTTTCAGTTACAATAATCCCCCTTTGCACTGGGCGTTTGGGATGTGGTGAAATGGGCAATATGGTTTGGACTAATATATTTGTTATGTGCTAATCCAGCCACAAGGGCGGATCAAAGTCCTGCAAACTCTTTGTGCTGATGTCAGGTTGTGATAAAGATGGAGGTGGTTATATTATTGGGTAAGGAATCGTGTAGAAGAACCTTCCCTTTTCAGTGCAAGTTAGATGCAAAAAAAAGAATATTCTTTCAGTATCACATGTGGCTATGCTCTGTCCTAATTGTCTTCATTATTCACGTAGACATTTTCTACATATATCTATGTTGGAAAAGATAAAAACCATAGTGTGTTGCCAAATTTCATCCAAGAATCAGTTACTCTACTGAGCAGCTGGTAATGTTGGATAATTATTTCCATACTAGCCCTGTGTTGCCATGTTTGTTTTTCATCTTGCGTTGCTGTAATTGCTGTAATGGTAGGTTTGATGCACTACGATCATCAATGGAGCGTTTTGTCCATGTCAATAATGCAGCCATATTGCCCATGTTGCCGGCTGTGTCACCCTGTCCAGGTTCCTTCCTACCTACCTGCCTGCTACCTCTGTGCCTGCTCGCTTTCACCACCTGCTTTGCCATTTATGCATGTGGTTATAATGGGACGAATGGTGTCACTACGGGGGGATGTTTTATTATTGTTTTCTAAAAGTCTAAGTCTTTTCATCCGCGGAGAGATGTTCTAACCCGTGAACCTCTTCTAAAAGCGGCGTCCACTAATTGGACATTAGTTCCAATTATCTTCAATTAGTTTCAAAATGCTGTGTCACCTGTGATTCAGCGGGGTCGAACTGGGGACACGGAGTGGAGGGAAGTTACACAGTTGTTTCCTGCGCACCTTTGTGGATGAAGTGTTCCCTTTTTTAATGAGTCTTCAAAGAGAACAAGTTGGGCTGGGCGTTATGACTACAAAAAACCAATCATGATCTGGGCCATGTAAAAATCGGCTATTTTGGTTATATGGCTGTTTTTCTGTCTGATTCTGCTCGATGTTGTCTCTCTTACTCCTATTGATTAGTCTCTTCATGCTCTGAGTGAGTGAGGAACCAATCATGCAGCAGCAGGCTTTAGTTAGTAGTTGTTGGTTTTAGTTTTGAATGATACAAGCATAAGGGACATATTGGGAAACTTTCACAGGAGTAGTATGACGTCTTGTGTGAAAATTATCAATTTGTAACCTTTTAATCTTGACACTCCTCTTTTTGAGCCATCTCAAATAATAACTAATTCCATTCACAATTTGTAGACAATCTTTAGTTGAAGGAGGTTCTTCTCTGCACCATTTTTACAACAACTTTTTACAATCTGCTATATATTTTTATAGACCTCTATCATTTTTGTGTAAATTATTACCAATAATGTATCCGAAATACATCATGAAGCATGTTTTAGGAATCGCAACCCAATATCTTAACTGTTAAATAGTAAATAGACATCTTCCCAAAATGGTGCAGTTTAGGACATAACCAGAAGACATCTGATTCTGCATGATTGACTTCTCCACATTCCCACCAACGAGGCTGAACTAGACTGTAGTGAACTCTTGGTGCAATATTAAGATGCTCGTGAAAAGTGCACATGAATCCTGGTAACATGGAAATATCGCCCAGCTCCAAGCACAAGATGAACACATGAGAACCTGATTCAACTTTATCCTATAGTTGACTTGTACAGCTTCTAATTGTACACAGTTCACAGATTACAATCCACTTAGTTTAAACATACACTAGAGTCTGCAGTTTAAAGGAAAAATCTGAATGAGGTTCTCAGGGGAGTGGTTGCACAAAGCTTCTTCTATAAAGTATAGTTATTTCTGTCTGTAAAAAAGCCCTGCATATCTTCAACAGCCTTTCCAGTGTTTGACCATGAGTACTGTCTGCCCAGGTCTTCAATGTGGCCGGCTTCCAAAAATGGTACTGCTCCTCTACACTGGACAAAATGCCCATCTTAAAACATTTTATCATAACCTTGCACTGCAAGATGAATTCCCAGAAGATATGCCATTTCACAAACTCATCAAAATACATCTTGTAAGAAGCCAAACTCCTACGCTCGGCTCGAATAACCTGGAGTTACAGACCAATCCTGTGGCGTGAATACTGCCTCAGGCAACAGCAAGCACTTTTATCAATGCTAATTAACAATAGGTGGATGACAGAAAAACATGAGGGGCTGTTACAGACTTGCAAACACCAAAAACATTTAAAAAGACACATTATTTAATTGCTTTAGTTCGTTGACGTTCAGTTACGTCTTGAGACTAGTAGTGATTGCTCTTGATCCAATCAGCAGCAAATATTCCCTCATAAGTCCTTTTCCTGAAAGCTTTACAGTAAATCAGTCTTTCCATATAGAAGTTGTGCTGTGATCATGAAATATGCACAGGATCAATGAAAAATTAAAAAAAATCTGCCAATGGAACAAGCACATTTTGCTTTAGTGAAGAATCTTTAGATAGGTTAGGCTGTCTGGGTGGTTGGCCTAAGATAAGGGCTCGATTTCAGTTATGAACTCCTTGATGTATGTGATATAAATTGAGTATCTGAAGCTCAAAATATTTGTGAATCAGCTCAAATGTATCATTTAATTTATAACTTCTCATTTCACCTACATTTTGTCAAATAATAAGCTCCTCATAAGCATTAAGACCGTATTTTACAATAAGACATTTTGAGTTAAAAAATGCATTATCTTAAAACAAGCCTACATATCTCACTGAAATCGTGCTGCAAGCTAAAGTATTTTTAAATAAATATAACAGGCTTGTAATTAGACAAATCTACTAAGACAGATTTGCATTTTGCAGTGTTAGCCCGCTCCTGCTGCAAAGTGACGAACTTGAACTGAAATACTTTTTGTGAAAAACTCCCAAAACTCGGCTCCCACATTAGTGCCTTCCACAGCTTTCAAAAACTTGTTGTGCTGGTTGTGTTTTTGCTAAGGCTGCAAACTGAGGCAATTAACAGGATTGTTGGGGACGGGATTTGACAAGGTACATAGATGGTGTTTGTTCGTTATAACGTACGGCCGTGTCATCAGTGGTGCACTAATAAGTATTTTATATGAAGGAGTGTGACTTGTTTTGTATAATGTGCAGTTTCTACTTGGCAATTTTATCTCTTTATGAAGATGTAAAGAGAAGTAGTTATTGCACAATTAACAATATGAAAATCTTAGCTCAGAATCTTTCAAGACCTCTTTAATTGTTTTATGATGTAGCCCAAGAATACAAAAACAATTTTCTATATATATTTCACTTTAATTACCCTACCATTATACACAATTTTTATAGACCTTTTCGCTGCTTACATCATCAGTGACATCAGGTTTAGACTTTAACTTTGTGACAAACACATAAACAGTGTTGTGAACAGTTTCTGAATCCACTGCCGTTGTTGTTTGACTATTGTAGAGCGCAGTCAGGACAGTGAAGTGGTGTTGCTGTCCGACTCCAACTCCACTCAGGATGCATTCACGGACCCCGCCAGCTCTCAGGACAGTAGTCACAAGCCTGCCCCCGGGAAAGAGAGCTCCACCTCCTCGGAGAGCACCACACCAGTGAAGGAAGCCCAGCCCACAGGTGTGTCTGGTAATAACCCTGTGTTTTAAACTGGCTTTTTGAGAAGTCACCTGCAGAATAATTCTTTAGAAACGGGAGATGATAACAATGCGAATGTAAATCAGGTTAACATTATGTCCACCTGTCTTTCCAAACCATCTTTTCATGATGTATAGTATGCTAAGTGCTGTATAGCTGTCATGCAAATTTAGCTGGACAATGGGGCAGGACCATAGAGAAGTGTCAACAGCCTTGGGGTGAGACAATAGAGCGGTAACAAGCACCAATTATGTGTGAATAGGTTAAGATGTTTTGGCCAACCTTTAGTATCAAGAGAGGTGGGACTTAGAGGTAACTCCTCCTACTGGTTTCCTCTTAAGGGACCCATGAGCATGTCAATTCTGCTCATTAGCTGAGGAAGATCTTTGGATAAAGATCGAAACGTCCTACACTTCAACTACAGAGTCCGATGAAGACTGAAGGATCTTTAAATCTGTAAAATCATTCATGTTGTATTGTACTGCAGCTTTGAACAGTGAGGCTGCCTGCGTCCTGGTGGAGGACAAGATGCTCCATGATGTAGTAGAGGTGGTGGCACTTCCCACAGCCCCCAAAGGCCCGGCAGACTTTTGCCCTCTGCCTCCTCTGCCTGTCCCTGCCACCCCTCCGAAACCACTGTCCTCCCAACAAGCCGCTCCTCAGACCCCGGTGAGCGAAAGCAAGAAGAAGCCCGAGCCCCCCCCTGAAGTGATCGAGGTGCCCAAGGCCCTTCCCGCGGAACCGGCTGAGCAGAGGAAGATGCTGGTGGAGTTGTGTGTCCGGGTCCTGTTCCTCTGTCTTGGCCGATTCCCACAGCATTACAAAAGTCTGTACCGTTTGGCCTACTTCTACAGCAACAGCAAGACACACCAGGTTAGTCCCGGAACATGCAAAATGGCATATTCACCAATTCCATACAATAGGATTAGGATTCTCCTGGTGGTCTGGGTTAGCTCTGCAGTGATAGAAGTTGCTGAAGCAGGCTTGAGCTCTGTGGGCAGAGGTGTGCGTGGGCGGGAGCACAGCGCTTTCTCAGTCAGTTTGGCACAGGGAGCCTGTGTGGGGCTTTACTGCAGTAGCATCCTTCTGTTAGCATACACTTTGCGAGGCAGTTTAGAACAGCCTTTTCCGTACATATTTAACACTAGTTTACATTTTGCCGTAGTCATCCCCATCCACCCAGGGCAAAAATTACCTTTATTAAAAGATGACATGTATTCATGTAGTGAGTCATGATATTGGTTTAGGGATTTCTCATCTGTTAAAAGTCTTGAAGAGACAGGTTATTTAAACCTGCAAGATAACAACTAAATTAAACTGTATGCCAAGAAATATGATGAGTCCTCTATATTCAGGTAAATCTGTAGTGTAGCCATTTCCAATTGTTTTTTCTAATTGTATTTTCAGGCCAGTAATAATGCATCCATTACGCATTCACTCATGCTTTTCTGTTTTTGTGTTTTCAGATTTTTTGGAAACACAAATTTAGTTTCCACTTGTTGGACTTAGCATAAAAAGTCTGCATGTTCTCACTGACCTGTCTCTGTTTAAGTCCAGGTTAAAGACTCATCTGTTCAGACTGGCTTCAACACCGAGGGCTAGAACTGTACCTCCATTTTGTGTTATTGAAATTTCTGTGTTTTAATTGTTTTATCCTTATTGTTTTATCTTCCTGTGAAGCACTTAGGTCTTCTTTTGTTGTTGTAAAGTGCTATAGAGTTCGGGAATAGCCACCGTTGCCATGGAAAGCCACCATGTTAGCATGTTAGACTTACATTGGCAAGAAACATTAGTGTTAGTGTAGAAAGCAGCTGTGAAACAGCTCCGTTAGCTGCTGAGGCACAACTGTAAATACATCTAACTCACTGTAGTGACAGAATGCTTTTATATGAACGATTACTCCAGTATTTTACCTTTTAAAACCTCCATTGGTTTATTATGGAAAAAACATGCTGCGAATCCCATAATGCTTTGGGATATGACTAGGGTGACCAGACGTCCCAGTTTACCCGGGACACTCCCAGTTTACCCGGGACACTCCCAGTTTACCCGGGACACTCCCAGTTTACCCGGGACACTCCCAGTTTTGAGCCCTCTGTCCTATGTCCCTGTGAATTTATCTGAAACCATTGATTTGTCCCAGTTTGAGACAACTTCTGTCCCAGTTGTCCCTGTTTTTCACCAGTGCCATGTCCAAAGGAGCATTATTTACTTGATACTTTATGACTTTTAGCCAAGACGAGAAATGCAGAAATGTATATATGAAAACATGGGGAAAATAGAGTAAAATTATTATTAAAAAAGGAAGAAAAAATACAAAAGAATGATGAAAAAAAAAAATAGAAAAATTACAAATCAAGTATAAAAGAGAAGACGAGAAAAATGACAAAAAAAATTGAGAAAAAAAAACGCAAAACATATTTGAAAAAAAATTATGAAAAATCATGAGAAAATTGAAAAAATCACAAAATAAATATATAAGAAAAGACGAGAAAAATTACGCAAAAATTAGAAAAAACGCAAGACATATTTGAAAAAAATTATGAAAAATCATTAAAAAAAAGATGACAAAAATTTGCCTGGTCTTACCATCCCCTCGTACTCATTTCGTACAGAGGGTCTGGCCCTACACAATTGATCTCCGTTTTCAGGTGGGAGGAGTCAACTCCTTTTAAAGTTTGAAACGATTGGATCTGATTTTACCCACTCGCTGACCTGGCCTACAACACCCGCCTCCCACGCTCGCTGAATGGTCCGACGCAATTCAACCGATGTTAACGCAGCCACTGAGATCAGACCCAGACGTACATGTAGGGAAAATGATAATTGACCGGAGTTTACGGATGGCTAAGGCCAGGCTAGACAAAAATATGAAAAACCAAAAAAAAATCATGAGAAAAAAAATACACCGAAAGAAAAGATGAGTAAAATGACAAAAAAATTGAGAAAAAACGCAAGACATATTTGAAAAAAATTATGAAAAAAAGGAAAAAAAATTACAACAAAAAAAAAAAAAATCAAATTTTTGCCCCAGTTTTTAATGTGAAAACTCTGGTCACCCGAGATATGACATCACATTTCCGAGCTCTATACAAATACATTTTTATTGATT
>OMNZ01094926.1:0-12067 GCA_900303255.1 Lesueurigobius sanzi
CCAGGACTAAACCAGGACTAAATCAGGTCTAAACCAGGTCTAAACCAGGACTAAACCAGGGCTAAACCAGGACTAAACCAGGTCTAAACCAGGTGTAAACCAGGACTAAACCAGGTCTAAACCAGGACTATGACAGGACTAAACCAGGTCTAAACAAGGTCTAAACCAGGTCTAAACCAGGACAAAACCAGGTCTAAACCAGGACTATAACAGGTCTAAACAAGGTCTAAACCAGGACTAAACCAGGACTAAATCAGGACTAAACAAGGTCTAAATCAGGACTAAACCAGGACTAAATCAGGACTAAACAAGGTCTAAACCAGGTCTAAACCAGGTCTAAACAAGGACTAAATCAGGACTAAACCAGGTCAAAACCCGGACTAAACCAGGACTAAGACAAGGTCTAAACCAGAAACTAAACCAGGACTAAATTAGGTACAGATGAAGACTGAAGAATCTTTGCCTGTGATGGACAATTCCTGTACGACGGACAACCTACACAGACAGATCTAAACTGGGACTAAACCAGGTCTAAATCAGGACTAAACCAGATCTAAACTTGGACTAAACCAGGACTAAACCAGGTCTGAATCAGGACTAAACCAGATCTAAACTTGGACTAAACCAGGAGTAAACAAGGTCTAAACGGGTAAACCACTTAACCAGGTATAAACCAGGTCCAAACAGGACTAAACCAGGTCTAAATCAGGACTAAACCCGGTATAAACCAGGTCCAAACCAGGACTAAACCAGGTCAAAACCAGGACTAAATCAGGACTAAACAAGGTCTAAATCAGGACTAAACAAGGACTAAATCAGGACTAAACAAGGTCTAAAACAGATCTAAACCAGAACTAAACAAGAACTAAACCAGATCTAAACCAGGACCAAACGAGATCTAAACTTGGACTAAACCAGGAGTAATCCAGGTCTGAATCAGGACTAAACGAGGTCTAAACTAGGTCTAAATCAGGACTAAAATAGGTCCAACCTAGGACTAAACCAGATCTAAACAAGGTCTAAACGGGTAAACCACTTAACCAGGTATAAACCAGGTCCAAACAGGACTAAACCAGGTCTAAATCAGGACTAAACCCGGTATAAACCAGGTCCAAACCAGGACTAAACCAGGTCAAAATCAGGACTAAACCCGGTATAAACCAGGACTAAACCAGGACTAAACCAGGACTAAACCAGGATAACAAAGATCTGATTTGTTGATGTGTGTCCCTTTAATGTTTTGTAAGGACCATTACTCTTGCTCCATTTAATCCAATGACATCATGTAACTACCGTCTAGACCTGGAAACACTTGACTTCTAATCCTTCTTTTTCAGGCAGCTCTTCAAAGTGCATTTATCAGGAGACGCAAAGCAGAGGCGCGTGCAGGGACGGAGCCGTTTGCAAATCACCGCAGGGGCAGTATTAGACCTGGATGTTGCATATTTAGCCAGTTGGAAAGTTGAACGAATTTCCAGCTCGTGAAGTAACATAGAACAAGTGACACGAGGAATCCCCTGCATATAAAGTGTGATGTATTGGGGTACGGACTTTCTCTCGCTGTGCAGCCTGTAGGAGCTCATAAATATCTCCATAAGGCTTTTGACACGCTCGCTCTTGTGGCTTTCTATGATGGATGAGGTCTCCTTCACACGCGCATGATTTTCTCCCTTACCTTTTTAGGAGCAGCCTTTCAACTAGTAACGAGATCAAATCAGATCTTTTGGCTGGAGTTGAACTTCTTTCCGGACTTTTTTTGAGATTTGGATCATGTTATTGCGTCATTTCCTCGTCAGAAACAGACCTGGAGCACTGTTTCCCTTCATCCATGCAGTTTTGAATAGTCCTGTTTCCTCTCTGGACGGTGTAATGAGGCTGAAGACTCATAGATCATATCAGTGTGTTGAAGGGGTGGAACTGAGGGGATTCAAGGGACTGGGGCTCCTTAAAAGCAGCTCCATTGCCCTGCATTAATTGCTCAGGGAGTGGCCCCTATCACAGAAAAGATGAGGGAAGCCAGGCTCCGATGGTACGGTCATGTGATTCGTGGCAATGAGGACTCGGTGGCACAACGCGACCACGAGGGCGACCAAAGAAGAGGCGGATGGACAAGATTAAGGAAGATCTTAAAGAAATCCAAGCCACTCCCGAAGATGCTCTGGATCGGACAAAATGAAGGAGATGACAAACGCTAGGCCTGCATTTTTTAATTAATCTTACAATACTTTTCTTACTAAAAAAAATACTACACCTCTTGTGAATAGTGTGTTCTTCATGCACCATTGACTTGTTAGCTGAAAGGTCAGAGCATGCCTGTCACCATCCGTCTCAAGGATGTATTTTCATGCAATCGTACTCCCGTCTCCCAGTTTGGACTCTTACGACTAAGGAAACACTTGAACCTGTGGCAAGACTTTATAACAGAGATCCACCGCACTGCTGTGTTCCTGTCTGGTGCCTTGACTTTCCAGGACTATGCTCTGAGCCGTTAACCTGGCATGTGGTAGCCGCCTACCGTAGTCAGCGGCAGAGCGTCTCGGTGTGACATCATAGCACCATGTCCCGCCTTAAACCCCAATGGAGGCACGTCATTGGTCCTGCAGCTTTCGGTGTCGAGCCCGATCGTAAGGGATTGGAGCCTTTCAAGATGTATCCTCACATTTGTGAAATCACAAATCTCGTGAGAATACATCTTGCAGCGCAAGGTTACTGAACCGTGGGATTAAGCTCTACTTCCATCTGCTAAACCAGTGCTTCTCAACCTTTTTTGCCTTGCGTACCCCTTAGCCCTTTCATTTATTCTATGAGTACCCCCTGCCTCGATAGTTTTGTTGATTAATTAGAAAGTGAATGACTATAAAACCTAATTATCAGTAAAAAAGGCAACTAAATACACTGAAACTGTCACTCTTTACAGTTACATGTTTTTTTAAGCTTTTCTTTGACTATAATAAAAATACAATTTGTTTTATCTCATTTTTTTAATCTGAAATTAATCCCTCTACTAACCCCCTGCTAACCTCTCGCGTACCCCTAGGGATCCCCGTACCCCTGGTTGGGAAACACTGCTAAACAACTGCCCATCAGTCTCATTGTCTGCTCTGGTCCCAAGACCTAGCTCTCGATCCGAGCGTTCAACTACATCCACCACAAACGAAGTCTTACCCATACCTAACTACAGGAACAAATACAGACAAAATTAATTTGAGCTCACCAGAGCCTGGAACAGGATCCCCCTGACCATAAGAACCATACATAATTTAAAAAGACTGTGGTGAAACATCTATCGCTGTGACCACCAGTGACGGAGACTGTAGCCTCCACCAGTGTGTTCCTCCTCTTGTGTGTGACCGTATGTTGTTACACTCTGCAGAATACACAAACCCAGCATGCAACATCAGCTGATAATCAGTTTGTACTGAGCCAGGCCCCATTTTGTTTAAAATCTTTCCTGCATGATAAATAAATGAAATGAAATTAAAGGAAATACAAGTTTCAGCTTGAATTTTGCTCCAAAGCACAACCTGTCGCTGTCGGTCACTTCCATCGAGGTCTGGACCAATTTATCTAAAAACCAGTGAAATGCAAACCCTCAGGAGAATCCCCCTCCAAATTGAACTTCACTTAACCACGCTGTCCTCAAATTGAAAGGAGGCTACTGAATCTTGTGGTGGTCTCAGACACAATTTGTAGTGATGTGACATTCATGGCCGAATCAGCTCTTTCAAACGGCTCTTTGAGGTGAGCGGTTCGATCTCGATTTGGGAAATGAGCCGGATCTTTTTTTCTGTCAATTTGATGTAGATTTACCCCTAAATGGACTCTAGAATCAGCACAAAGAGAAGAAATGAAAGATTATTGCACTAAAAATGATTTGTCAGACAGGTGTAGCCTTTTTTCATTGACTGTGGCACAAAATTAGAATTATTAAGGAATAAAAATCACCTCCATCATCATTTGGTTTCATGGTTTAACCCTGATTTAGTTCTGGTCTAGTCCACTTTCTGACCCGGTTTAGCCCTAGTTTAGACCTGATTTATACCCTGTTTAGTCCTAGTTTATCACTAGTTTAGCTCAGTTTTAGTCCCGGTTTACTAGTCCTGATGTAGACCTGGTTTTGTCCTGTTTTAGCCCTCGTTTAGACCTGGTTCAGTTCTAGTTTAGCCCAGTTTTAGACTTGGTTTAGTCCACTTTTATTCGAGTTTTAGCCCAGTTTTAATCTTGGTTTAGACCTGGTTCGGTCCAGTTTTAGCCCTTTTGGTTAATTTAAAAAAATGTATGTGCCAGCCTAATATCTCCTCATAATATGGCGTTTTTAGCTGCGTCATTTTAAAAAACAATATAAAAAGGAGCCAGTCTTTTGAACGGCTCTTAGAAATGAGCGGATCCCAAAGATTTGGCTTCCTGTAAAGAGCCATGAATCCCGTCATTAACAATTTGTCTCCTCTATATATTGTTCTCCTCAGATCAAAGAAGCAGGGCTTTACTTAGTGGAACCGTGGTGTGACTATGGCTGTCCTGACTCCTGACCCCTCCTTTCTGGAGTGGCCTGAGTGTAAATGGACATCTCGCTTGTGTTTTACTAGCATTTTGACCACGAGAGGGAGACGACTCTTCTGAAGTAGAAAAAAAAAGTCCTCAAATCATCCAACCCTGTCCAGTCCACGATCAAATTCAGTGCTGCTTTACTCAGAAGAATCTTCAGTTAAGACAATAATGTTCAAAACAGTTTAAATTTAATCAAAAACTTAGCGTCCAACTAGGCAGTCCAATGAATGGCCACAAATCCCATCCCTATTTTGACCATTCTTTCTACTCATTAAGCGCTCCTTCTAAATAATCCCTGCAGTTAAAAACGTCTGGAGTTCTTGCGAATGTCAAGAAACAGGTAAGGAAAGGGCAATAAAGGCGAGACTGGAACTCTAACGCACTGTTCTGCAAATGAAAACGCTTGTTACTCCATTTGCCAAGTCGGTGGTCGCATTCTCTCTCGGTGAAATACATCATTGGCGCGGGACGGCATTCTGACACTCTCCCGTTCGTGTGTGCGCGGACGCCAAAAGCCACAATTTGACCGCGGCAAACACTAATTGACATGCCTAAAACATTTTTCACAGCTTCCTCACTCCCACTCGTAAAGGCCAGATTAGTTCTCTGGCGCTTTAAAACGAAACAGTCTTATTTCAAATGCGGGGGATGTGCTTGTTTTTACGAGATGTTTTAACAGGCAGACCTTTAAAAACCAATGATTTGCCGAGTCTTTCCAAGGTCCAGTGGTCAGGCATAAAAGGCGTCTGTGGTGTTGGGGCTTTATTGATTTTCGATTGATCCGAGCGAAGAGGGAAGGCACGCGGTCAGACTTTCCAGCGCTCTCGCGGTGGATTCTGTTAGTTTTGGAGGACTGGTGCGTTCAGAGTGAGGCCTCTCGTACTGACTGGATTAATCACCTTTAATTAAGTTGGCTGCCGTGACAGGAGAAGGTTAGTGCCTGTGAGGGCTTCTCCCGGCGCCAAATCATCAGGTCGCAAACCTTTTAAAACGCCCAGTAAATCAGCATTTGTAAACAATGTAAGTGCTAACACATGCAAGGCTATAGATAGCTTATTTATTATGTTCCCTCATGAAAACAGACCTGCGTCTTTGTTTTTGTTCATGTTTGAGTAATCCTACATACTCTACATAGAGCTCAAAGCGCTATGTTCCACTCGACCTGCTGATGTCATGAGGTGGTGCAGTCCTTCTCCGATAGGAGTCCTCCATGTTTTTAACGTCCCTGTAACAAGGCTCCAGAGTGAGACCAATAAGCAGTATAGAGTGAGTAGCTGTCTTAGGCTCGAGCACATATCATGCATGCACACACTCGTCTTGCTTTTATTTATTTTATTTATTTGGTTGGGACAGTGCATGTTAATGACCACACGTGAGAACCACGCATGTAAACACACCACTCTGGATTGTAGCCATGGGCTAATTTCCTTCTGCTATCCCACTTAGGTGAGTTGGTATCCTACGTTAGGTTTAATTAGTTTTCTTATATTTTTTTTAGCTACAACGACTGTTTTGCTACCAGCTATGGCCCAGAGTGTGCATTGCAGTGATCCACTGCTTCTGGTCAGTTTGCCTAGGCCACTTTGAAGGATGGGTCAATGCTGAGGACAGATTCCCTAAAGGGAGATTAGAGTAGTTTTACTGTAGCCTTGTTTGACCTGCCTCACTCAGTGTGCCTCCTCCTCACACTCACAGGAATAAGAACTGAATGCTAATGTGGCCAACAGTATTTTAAACAATTCAAATAGTTAATAAAATATGACCTTTTAAAACCCCTTTAAAATGCCCTGTAAATGTTCATTACTAAGTACTAACACATGCAGCCTATCCAGCTCTAAAGGTCATCCACTATTCAACTCTGCTGCTGCCAAGATGTGTGACTGAGATACAGGAAGGAAAAAGGCATAGCATGGAATGCATATTATTTATACGGTTTGGCCTGAGATTTTCATTTTTTTTTTTAAACTGCTCGCTAACTAACTGTTGTTCAATCTGTTTACATGAGTCCAATCTGATTACAACCAGATTTATAAACTGCATGTGAAGCTGAGACTGATTGGGTTCAAATGGGATTGGGGAATGCCACACTGAACCATTTTTCCCATGAATAACCCTTGTGTACATAATGTGGCCATAACTTTTTCTGTACTTGAGATACAAATGACAAGTCTTGATTTGAGACAATTTAAAAAAAAAAATAGTTTGGGAGCACTAGCTGAGTTTATTCAGCTGGAACGCTCTGAGGTCGTAAGTCGTAATTTTCATGTGGACTCATGTTGAACATGAAGCAACTAAATCAATTAGTGTTCATTAAAAAGTTATAACACAGATATTAACTGACTAAAGGCTCGCAGAAGAGGCTCATAAAGGTATGCTCCACGTCTGAAACGGGAACAGTTTGCTGTATGTTTGCCCAATTCATTTATTTAGATGGAGTTTTGCTGCTAATGGTTATTTCCCCAGAGTTGGATGTAATTGAGGTGCGAGTGGTGCGACGTGCACGTAAACATGCTGCTGTGCCTTATGTAACGAGCAATTATGGCAGAAGAATAACGTCATATTTGCTAAACTGAAGTCATGACTATTTGAATTGCAAATGGCTCTAACTACTGTAGCACAATTAGCCGTGTGAGACGGAGCCGGAAAAGCCGACAGTCAATGCTGGTCCGAAGGGAAACCAAAACGTTTTCTTAAGAAGGGCCAGCATTGGGCAAAAAAACATGTTCTCGCTGAAATAGCAATGCAAACAATGGCACACAGAAGAAGTCCTCAAATGGTAACCAGCTGCTCCCAATGTGCTCTGCTCGAGCGGCGATGCAAAGCACAGCCCTCTGTCCAAAGAGAACAAGCATAACCAAATACAGAGAGGATTGGATCAAACACCAGTGTGACGGTGTTCACGCAGTGGTCAGTGGCAGCCGCGTCATGCTAGGCAGCCCCAGGGCAGCTTATTCACCTTATTCAGGAAGTTGCATTAGGGACCGCCATCTTGTGCTTCTGGTCAAACTGAAGGTCTGACTTGAGCTGATATTGAGGTTTTTTTGGTTATTGGAGAAACATGTAACATTTGCAACAAACTGTTGTGTAAATATATCCGTCAGCTTTGGTCCTTTAGAGTTCCTCACAGACACAGACAATTTGCCAATTAGAGTGATAACAAAAAGTAAGTGATAATATCGCTAACAAGTTTTTTTCATGTCGTCCTTCCTCTGAAACTAAACGTTTGTCGTATGTCCTTTGCGCTTTTTCACAGGTTCACAGGTTCATTCATTCATTCCCATTTAATTAATTTCTTTTATTTTTATTTATTTATTTATTTATTTGCTCTTCACCATGTACATGGTATGGAGCGCAAACATGTCACACTGACAGAGTAATATACACCACCTCAGAGGTTACATTAACTGAAAATTCAACGACAGAGTACACCCGGAAGTCAAGCCATCACTATTCTCCGAGAGTTCCAGACACACAGTCCAACACAATAGTTTCCAGATTCATGCGCCATGACTCCGCTCATAACTACATCCAGATCCACATCCATTCATCCTGCAACCTATGTTCTCTCACATATACAATACGATTAATGCACACAAAAAAATAGCTCAACATATATATATTTTAACAACCCTGTCCTTCAAAATAACCGCGAGAATCCATCCCCAGCCAAACAACTTACTCTCTTACATTGACAACAATGGAAATCCCAGCTCACAGGAAGTGCTAAGACAAACAGGAAATGCTTAGACAACAAAAGTGGGCGGGGCTGAATAGTGTTCAGATGACTTTTATTCTTTAAAACAATACACTCAGGCTTTAGGCTTGTATACAGTTGTCCTCTCATGGTTAGTGGTTGCGTGAAGCCATTAAAAAAAAACGGTTTGTGTTTCAACTAGAAACTACCCAAATGTCCTTGATCAAAAATGTACATATTGTGCATCTTGAAACAAACATCATTTTTTTCAGAGAGTCCTGTATTTCAGCTGAAGTGAGTTTTTCTTTGCTCCTGAACAATTTTCCTGGCAGTTGTTGAAGGTCATGTAAACGTTAGATCAGGGACATTTGAGTAGTCATTTTGATTTTAAAAGAGTAAACTCAGTTCTTTGGCAATAATTGGCTTCGAACAACCACTAACCACTAAAAAGTATTTTTTGTGTTATCGTTCATATTCTATGAAAAATGCCCTAAAGATTTAAAGGGTATGTAAACAAGTACTACTACTAAGTACTTTATAAAGCAAATACTTCAGTATTTTAGCTTAAGTACATTTTTCACTGGGCAACTTACATGTTCTTTGGAGTAATATTGTGTAGCAGTTTTAGCTGCGAGAGCTGGAGTGGAGGGAGAGAGTTGTGGAAGTATTCTGCATGTTATGTAATCCTACAATCGGCGGAAAACTTTGGGGGAAATTTCGAGGTCTCTGTTTACCCTCATGCTTATTATGTCAGGAAATGGACGTGCCATTGTTTGAGATCTTCTTGTTCTGATAAATGAGACTTACAGATGAACTAGTCTGAACCGACCCAAAGTTGGCGCGTGCAGACCGTCAGTGACGTTTGGAGCGCGGATTCCAGACAGGGATAATGCACTTTGCGGTGTGAATATTAGAAGTCATGCCTTTGCTATGTTTGGTAGTGGCTGGTGCATTCCTGCGCAAAGCCTGGCGCTGGCCCGGGCCAGGCAGCGCGGGGTTAACCATCCGAGACCCGCCGCTGTGGCAAAAGAATGCGGCGCGTGCTCCAAGTCAAATGAGAGTCTTCCTCCCCGTGATATATCGCACCTATGGCTCCTCTGTGCGCTAATGGTCAGGACGTTTAGCAGTTAAAGGCCCTGTACCGGACAGTGAAAGAGGGAGCGAAGGTTTAAACTGTGAACTGTGGTCCAAACTCATTCCCAAAACTGCTATTGTATTTTTAAAATCTCAATTCTTCGCAAGGATGGGTTTATAATTTTCAGGGTCACAGTCAGAGAAATGCTAACAAAAAAACTAGCTTGCAATCAGAAAAGCTTCATAATGGCATGGTTTATTTTCCACATAAACCACAACTGCTCCACTAACTACACAAAAATGCTTGATTGTGGATGTATTTTCTACCAAATAATGATACAGAGGCATCGAGAGGAGCAAAAGGCTTCAGCTTTAGCTTCAGATTAGCCTATATACAGTATATAAACAACAGAGAATGCTAACCATCATGCTAATATTTATGCTATATATTAGCTACTGCTATATATTAGCTACTGAAAAAAAGTCATTATGGCAACGCTGTAGGCCATATTGGATGTCGGCCATCTTGGAGTAAAGTCCGCGAAGCGGACAGTTGCCATTTTTTGACACGTCATGCAAAATCTATCTCCTCATAGAGTTTTTACACGTAGTATGGCTTTCATGCGGCAAAGCCGTAAACTTTACGAAGTATTTTGTGATTTTCCGAATATTTTAAATGGCTCCTGTTCGCACAAAATAAGCCTGATTTTTACGAAATTTGAATCAGTCGTGCAAGTCCCAGCCCTAAACACTTTAATATGGGAAAAAGATAATTGGGCGCGATAGCACCCCCTAGAGGTGTAAGTGAACATTTTTTTTGCCTATAATGAAATGAACGAAATTTGGTGCAAAATTCTATTTTGGCATTCCGATCAAAAAAGTCAATGACACCCATGGCATAATTTTTACGGTGTTGCCATGGCGACAGCCAGAACTCCCCATTGTATTATAATGGCAAAATTCACAAAAATTACCACCTTGCTCTTTTTCTACGTGTCATACCGTAATCTAACATTGAGGGGGGAAAGGGGCGCACAGCGCCCCCTCTGACCAGGGCTACGGCGAGTGCCGTTAAATGCCGCTTGCGGCTTTAATTATATTTAATATCATTGTGTGAAGTTTTTTCTTTATAGAATCCCTAGACTTGGCATAAACCTAGTTAGCCATGTAGCTAGTTAGCAAGCTAACTTCCAACTGTAAAATACTTTGCAAAAACGTTTTAAAAGAAAAAAAAACAATAACTTTAATTTATTATTTTCATTGTCGTTATAAAATCTCTAAGTATATACAAATAGTAGAAGTGTGGGATAAAATGTAATTTTTAGGTCAACAAAGCAGCAAGAAAACAAAGGCCATATGACAACGTTCCAAAGAAGTGCCATGGGATTGGTCAGTTCAATAACATTCTATGTTGTGATTGGTTCAGGCAGATAGAACCTCATGTTTTTGCTCATAAAAATCTCAAAAATGATTCAAACTGTACAAAACTATGTGAACAAGTCCACCTTGACAAAATGTGGCTTTATAATTCTAAGGTTGTATGAATTTCCAGAGGGCAGACACCAAGATCCCCTTCTGTTTGTACGGTAGCATAAGTTGAGTGTGGGCTGCAGTGGGGAGGCTCGGATCTAACTCTACTGGATTGCTTGAATAACATTTTTATAACTTTTAACAATATATTTGGGAGAATATATCGGTTAAAGTTGTTCTCTCCACCCCCCCCCCCTCCCTCCCCCTTCTTCCTCTCTCTTTCTCTTCCTCTCCCTCTCTCCCCTTCTCTTTATTCATCTCCCTCTCTCATTCTCTTTCTCTCTTCTTCCTCTCTTCCCTCTCCCTCCTTCAGTCTGTCCCTTACTCTCCCTCTCTCCCCTTCTCTTCCTTGTAGCTCTCTTTCCCTTTCTCATGCTCTCTCTTCTTCCTCTCTCCTCTCTCCTTCTTCCTCTCTCTACGCCTTCCTCTTGTCTTCATCTCTCTCCCTATCTTTTGTCTCACTCTTTCCTTTCTCTCCTTTACTCCCTCTTCTTCCTCTCTCTCTCTCTCTCCCTCCCTTCTCCCTCTCTTCTCCCTCCTCTATTGCTCCCTCCTCCTATCTTGCTCCTCTCCCTCCCTCCGCCTCTCTCTTCCTCTCCCTCTCTCTCGCCCTCATCCATCTCCCTGTTTCTTCTCTTCTTATCTCCCTCTCTTCTCTCCTTCCCTTTCTCCCTCTATTCTTACTCCTCCTCCTCATCCATCTCTCTTCTTCACTCCATCCCACCTCCTCTCTCTCTCACCCTACTCCTCTCTCTTCTCTCCCTCCCTTCTTACTCTGTCCCTCCCTCCTCCTCATCCTCTCCCTCTCTTTCTTCTCCTCTTCCTTCCCCCCTCTCTCCCTCCCCCCTCCTCCCCCCCCCCCCCCCCTCCCCTCCCTCTCTCTTCCTCTCCCTCCCTCTCTCCCTCCCTCCTCCTCATCCCTCTCCGTCCCTCCTCTCGCTCTCCTTTCCTCTCTCCCTCCCTCCTCCTCATCCCTCTCCCTCCTCTCTCTCGCTCTCTCTTCCTCTCCTTCCTTCCCCCTCTCCCTCCCTCGTCCTCCTCCTCCCCCCCCCTCTCTCTCTCCCCCTCTCCTCCTCTCCTTCCTCTCTCCCTCTCCCTCCCCCCCCTCTCCCTCTCCCTCCCTCCTCTCTCTCTCTCCTCCTCTCCTACCTCTCTCCCTCTCTCTCTCCTTCCTCTCTCTCCCTCTCTCTCTTCTTTCTCTCTCTCTCCCTCTCTCTGTCT
>OMNZ01094930.1:0-11395 GCA_900303255.1 Lesueurigobius sanzi
TTTCACCATCTCTAAATTCCTGGCTATGGCCCTGGTTGAACAGAAATGTATGTGTAAGCCATTATTATTCCATTTGTACTTTGAAGTTTACATACCCTTTTAATCTTTTGGACATTTTTTATAGAATATGAATGATAACACTAAAATCTTTTTCCCACTCATGGTCAGTGGTTGTGCGAAGCCATTTATGGTCGAAGAACTGAGTTTACTCTTTTGAAATCATAATGAAACAGAAACTACTCAAATGTCCCTGATCTAACGTTTACATGACCTTCAACAACAGCCAGGAAAACTGTTCAGGAGCAAAGAAAAACTCACTTCAGCTGAAATTCAGGACAAAATTGGACTCTCTGGAAAGAAAAATTGTTTGTTTCAAGATGCACAATTTATGAAAACTTTTGATCAGGAATATTTGGCTATAGCCTGATCTAAGCATACCCTTGTACTCATATCGTACAGAGGGTCTGGATCTTCTCAATTGAGCTCAGTCATCAGGTGGGGGGGGTTAACTCCTTTTAAAGTTCAAAATGATTGGATCAGATTTTACCCAATCGCTAGCCGGGTCTTAGCCATCCGTATTATCATTTCCTGCATATGCTTGACATCACATTGGAGTCGTAGGCAAAAATTCTTCAGTCTTCATCTGTACTCTGTAGTTGAAGTGTAGGACATTTCGATCTCAGTCCAAAGAACGTCATCAGCGACTGGGGCCTGGAGCATGCTGTGGGTTTATAAAGGGTGAACCAGCCGGCGGAGTTAACCTCTAAGTCCCTCCTCTCTTTGTGCTAAACCCACAGCATGCTCCAGGCCCCAGTAGCTGATGACGATCTTTGGACTAAGATCGAAACGTCCTACACTTCAAATACGCAGGGGGGGGGGGCCGCACCACAGATTGGGAACCACTAACCTACAACTCCCACCTCCCCCACTCGCTGAATGGTCCGAAGAAATTCAACCGATGTATCGCAGCCACTGAGATCAGAACCAGACTGCACCATGTAGGGAAATTATATTTGACCAGAGTTTAGGGATGGCTAGACCAGACTAATTTGGCTAGTTTCTAAATGAAAAGTGTATACAAACAGGTTTTTTGACAATAAATGGCTTCTAACCATGTGTGAAAGAAAGGTTTTTGTGTTATCATTCATATTAAATGCATAAGTTACACTTTCATTAAAAATATATATTAACAATTTAAAGCGTACATATCATGCTTTAAAACATGATTAAATATTTAACATTTGATAAATTCAAATAATGTCTTCGTATGGACCACACTGTTGTTCTAAAATACTAGTGTCTGGGCTGATGAGGTATTGGCCAGGAGAGCCCCCTGCTGGCAGTAATGGGAATTGTTTTGAAAAGAATGTTATCCAACAATGTTACAAACAATTCTGTGCTCTTAATTTTCAAAGGCCATAAAGGTTTCCTCACATTGCGCACATAGTTTTGGGTTCGCACAATTACACAGTAGCACCCAGGAAATACAGAACGGAGCGCAAACCGTAGAAGAAGCCAACCTGGAAGAGGCGACCTAAGTGAACAAACAGGACACTCAAAATTGTGTGAATGAAGTGAAACATGGTTTAAATCTCAAAAACGTTGATTATGCATTGAATATCTCCTTCAAAACATGATATTAATTCCTTCAAATAGTTAAAAGTACTCAACAGACAAAAAGGAAAACCACCCATAGAATTAGATACTTCATGCGCAATCATGTAATGAAAGAAAAGCTTGGCTCAGAGGTTGTCGAGGATTTTACAATTGGATGACAATATGGAAAAAAAGTGCGACTCAGACATCAACGCAACACTATTCAAATCCAAATATAATATCTCTGTAGCAAGGTAGAACTTGCAGTAGAAGAAAATGCTTCTTCTGAAAAGCTTGTGAAGAGGAAGGGGCTGAGGCGGCTGGTGGCTCCGCTGCTGCAAGACGATGATGAGAGAAAGTCCATTATTCTAGAAAACTTGCAAATACAAATAAAGCATCCAGGCAACTAGACACATTATACACACTTTACCTACCTCTTCCATCCTAGGATACGACTAGGCTTCTATGACTAAAATTTATTTCAATTACTGCTGGAAACATGGCGGGTAGAGCTCTGTGTGTGGTCTAAATTTAGCACTTGCCCGAAGCAAAAAGCAAATAAGAAATGGGTGCCGTGAATGAATCAATACAACACTTGCCTTGCACGAGCAGGTAACCTTTTAGAACAATCTGCTCTTGATACATCACTGCTATTTTAGCCTAATCACTGGCTGGTTCTTAGTTTAAGCATAAGAAATGAGCGTGCACCGCTGCTAATGCAGAGTGGGACATCTCATTTTACACAATACATTAGATCTGGTTATAAAAATGATGAGAATGGATGTCATGTTGTACAGACAATGACACGTGTCCTTTGGAGCTAGCATTTTTGACCCTTCATTGAGGAGTAGTGCGTTGCAAAAGAGACTTCATGGAATATCGCTTATGTGCCCCAAGACAAGTGCCTTGGGGGTTTTTAACGATGACAGAGGAACTTCCCCACAGCGTCTCAAAGGTTGTGAGTTTTTGAGTGCCACGGCTAAACGAAGAGTAAAAGGCAAATGGGATTTGTTTATTGTAACCCTTTTACCACCAGGCTCGCTATACAAAATGATAAACTGTGGTAAAAGAGACATTCCGATGTATAAAAGCTATGTCTAGAGTTAAAGTATGGTCCTCACCTTTAAAATAATTCACTTGAGTTTTTCCAGAATTTATAACAATTAGACAAGTCAAAATATGTACCTTTTGAAATTATATTATCTTGGTTTTACAGTGTTGTGAATGAAAAAGCACACAGTAAATACGTCTGAAGGTTTCTTGTATTAAACAAGGTCAAAGATTAACACAAAGTAAAACAGTTACGTTTCCCCCAAAAGTTTTACCAGAGTCAAGAGTTTTTACCACGAGCGCACTCGATTTCACTAGCAAGCTTGCAATGTACGTTGGCGCACTTCGGAGCTCATTAGACACGGAACAGGTTTGCATCAATCCTACCAGTATGCTGGAAAACTTCACACGGCCAAAAAAAAGTTGAAGATGGGCGCACGAAATCCCATCTCCTGGCTGTCGTCCTCACGCAGCTGGCGAAGGTAAGTGCAGATCTCCGTCGGAAGGCCACATGGTCTCTCCCCCGTCTGAGGTAAGCATACACGACAAAGATATTATATAAAACACTATATTGGACTTCACCATAGTGATACATTGAAACAAATGGTGAGCTCTAGCGGCTAGTCACAAGATGACCGCAATGTAAATGAATAGGAAACACCACAAAATTTTGTATGACATTTTTTTTTTCCATTTCTGGTCATGTCATTACTTAAAGTATTGACTTGAGGCAGTAATGCAACAGCAGTAGAATGAATGGTGTTAAATAGTGCAAAGACCACAAAACAAACATCTCTTTAAAAATATAACTAGTTTTTCTTTTTTTTCAGAGTAAATATACCTTGACTGAGATACCTAGACTTACCAGCAATACAACAACCCCCCCCAAAAAATACTCTATACTATCTAATACTATCTCAAATTCTAACGTTTTATCATTGAAAACCGTGTCCCTGTTTTTACATTACTTCCTATTAGCATTAGCCTCACTGGGCAGTCACAAGATGTCCGCCACGTCAACAAGCGCCATGTCCAATCTAGTGTTTTATATAAAACTGATACACGGGATAGCAACTTAGCTTAGCTTAGCTTATTCAGCTACGTCCTTTGGAAAAGCATTCAAACTCACCCCCCTTGGTTGTCCACGTGTCCTCTGCGGTCCTCTGGAGCAAGGGGGAATTATCCAGGTCGACTGAAGCGCGGCTCTAAGCACAACTTGCAGTTTTGTTTAAGTACAATGTCTTTTCCAAGCATCGCCATTGTGGTTCATTGCTCCGTGCGTCTCGTGAGTTCTGTCGCTCTACGCTACGCATGTCTCACGTTGCACCCGTGCGTGACTGATGCATGGGCTGAGCTGGCACCAGCGTAATGAAAGGATAAATAAAACAATCTTGTTTTTTTTAGCTTATTAATGAACAATGAATTTCTTAATATTTCTAAACCTTTTTTTTAACACTATGCAAAATGCATATTTTAACTTAAGCAACTCATGAAATTATCACCAAATGAATTATAAATGTTATTCAGGCGCACACAATATACTGATATGAATAATCAGGTTATTACACTATTAATAAATGAGTTGACTTTCTTCGTATTGAAGACTGCAAAGCTGAACTAAAAGCCCAATGAACATTCAGTTCTCAGCTACGGGACCCGCCGGCCTGGGAACCATCTGGTCCATCCGTCCATAGGAGTGGATCCCTTCCCCAATGTGGTTCTCCTCGAGGTTTCTCCGTTTTGTCCCACGTGGTTTTTCTTGAGTTTTTCCTTGCCCTCCTTTCCTTGGGAGGGTCTAAGGATGTGGGGAACCCCAGGCTGACATCTCATTGTTTGATGTTTGATATTGACTTGTTTTGTGTTTGTACCGACCTTTGAGATGACTCCTGTTGTGATATTGGGCGTTACAAAAACTGATTGATGCATATATTTTTACTTACATAAGTAAATTGAGGACTTCCACCACTGGGATGCATATACTCTATGTCTGTCTGTCTGTAGATAGATAGATAAATAATCTGATGGTATTATATCAAAACTACATCTTAACCTTGTGAATCTTTTTGCCAAGTACACAGTGCACAGTCTCAAACGTCTGAAGTTCAGCAAATAGACCATGAAACCGTAAAAGTCGACTCGAGGCGGAAAAAATACAAAGTTGGTGTGCCGTTAAAGATTCCGTCAGTAGATGCGAGCAGCAGGAGTCTTCTGTGCTGGATCCATAGGCAATAAAGCACTGTGTGAGCGTGCGTTGCCGGAGCGAGTTGGAAATGAGATCAAGGACGCACATTGAGATCTCCATAAAACTGTAAACAGACTGTGCCACTTATGAAAAAGGTACAGTCCAAAAGGCCCTCGTCGTTCACTTTAAAGGCTCTGCTCTTGTCATGGGAGGCACTTCAAAACTCCAAACAAGATCATGAAGCCACATAGAGAAAAATTGAGCCTGAAGTGACTGAATGTTGTCTTTCTTTTCCAAACTAAGCGAGACACTGCAGTTGAATAGTGAAAATATTTAAATAGAGTGATATCAATATGAAACTGTGTGCTGTACAGTATATTAGTGACATAAATGTAAGTTTCCTGTCTTTTCATGTTTATGTATAAAAGTTATACATTTTGTGCATAAAGATGGCCAAAATGGTTTAAATGTATGCCTTTATTTTGTTGATAGTTACAAAGATTTGTTCAGATTTGTTTGAATAAACTAGTCATTAGTTTAGTTATTAGTATCTGTAAAAATTCAAATGGCACTTTTTTTTGTGTTCAAAACGCAATAAGTCGGGCTACTGAAAAATACTTCTGAACCTTCAGAATATTAAGTCCAAGACCAGAAAGTCTACTACTACTACTACTACTACTACTACTACAGGCCATACCGCCTTTGCTCTGCCCAATCCCGGCAGACCTCAGAAGCTAAGCAGGGCAGGGTCTGGTCAGGATGAGAGCCTGGGTGAATGCAGTGTGTGAGTGTTGGTGGTGGTCGAAGGGGCCGATGGCACCAATTGGCAGCCTCGCTTCCGTCAGTCTACCCCTGGGCAGCTGTGGCTTCAATAGTAGCTTACCACCACTAAGTATGGAGTGAATGAGTAATGCCATGTAAAGGATCTTTGAGTGTCCAGAAAAGCACTATATAAAACCAATGCATTATTATTATTATTATTATTTACAAATACAACAACTAATACTGCCATATTAATACTATTAACTCATTGACTGCCAATGACGTTTATAGACGTCAATTAGGGTTTTTTATGGGGCTGGGTGGAGAACGATCTGACAGAGTTTGTGTAAAAAAATCAGACCTCTAGGCATCGCGGAAGTCATTTAAAACAACTTTTGATCACATGGTACACGCACACAGGAGAAATCAAGGGGAGATTGTGGGAAAGGGCGAGGAAAAGACCAGACAGACGGAGAGCGGTGCACGTAAAGCAGCTGAGGAGAGAGAGGGAAGAGTGGAACCGCGCGATCGGCAGCTTTTTCATGCTCTCAGTGGCCCTCTAAGTGTTTTCTGTACCCGTGTCTTGCTGCTTTTCACTAAACCACTTGCAGTCTCCTGCTTTTCAGCAGGTTATGTACAGATTTGAAGGAAAATGCCGGGGGAAATGGCACAGGATCAGGCAAAAGAGGAAGGACAGATACACGAAGAATGGGCAAAGGGATTGTTTCAGACTTTTCAGACTTGTGCCCAAATAATATTATTTGATGTGCCAAAATGTGAGACTGAACAATTTTATTTCCAAAATGTAGAATTTGAGGCCGTTTTGGACATTTCTGTGGAGTTTTATCTGCATTTGAAAACAGATAAACCACCTGCATTTCCACTGTTGTCCACACGTCTGTCTGTGCAATAACACAATAACACTCCTGTGTTCATATAGTATTGTAAAAATAATTCAGTGACCCTCTAGATGAACAGACAACTCTGTCCTGAAAAAATGTGCTAATACATGTCTATGTTTAACATAGTCCAAGACAAATTATGAGGAAAATGTAAAATTGGACAGATTTAGTAGAGCAGGAAAACATGGGAAAAATAAAGTAAAGCCTTTTCTCATTGTTATTTCTGTTGTATTATATAATGAAACCACTTTCTATCTGTTTGAGATGTCATTAAAGTAAAAAATATTATAACCAAAGACATTTTTCTGCTTGAAATGTTGCTATTGTTGGAGACTGTGTTGCACAAAAAGGCAGTTTTCTCAGTTTTTTGGTCAGAAACCAGCATTTTGGGTGATTTCCCTTTTTTTCGATTGACAATTACTAAATAATGGAAAGAGACTTTTTTTAGATGAAAGAAGAGAGTCTAGTCTATCTTTTGGTAGGTGTGGTGTTGTCATAGACCTAGAATTACATTTTCTGTGGGTCTTGAAAAAAACGTCAAAATCCTAAAAAACTGATTTGAAAATGGCTGGCAGTTAAAGACAACAGAGTTTAACAGAGTTAAAGACAATACAATGGTGTAGACTGAATTCTATAACTGTAAAGAGTGACATTTGAGTCCCGCGAGGCCGTCCTGGTAATGGGTTAATCCAAGTAATTATTCGAGGCGAGACAGATAAGTATGTAGAGTCCAAGGGTCACAGAGAGAGCTGGAATGGAAATGGGTGATTAATCAGCAAGTGATTGTATGTTTCTAGGAGACAGCGGCTATATAGGATGACATTCTGAGAGATAAAAAAGCTAAAGATACAGATGGCGTCTTTGAGAACGCCCACAAATGGTCACGGTGGAAGCTACAGTCATTTGTTTTTGTAATTGTAATTTTTATTTTGATGTAAGAGAAAAACGAAGAACCAAGGCACTCCCATACTATTTACATTTCCTAAAAAGCCTTTATTGTACTGGGCTAATATGAATGAAATGAAAATGAATTTCATATGTATCAGCCCAGTACAATAAAGGCGTTTAAGAAAATGTAACTAGAGAATTACAGTGTGGGAGGAGTGCCTTGGTTCTTCGTTTTTCACTTAAGTTTCTGTTCCCCAAATGCCAAAGAACACCTTCACCAAAAAAAACTTTTGTGATATTGACTTCCTGAGCACTTTGTGTCCAGTTTCTCTCACATATTTTAATGTATTTACCTAATAAAGATACAGAGACATGGAGAGGAAAAAGGGGGTTCACATGCCCAAATGTACAGACAATGCTAGCTGTTATGCTAACGTTAGTTTCATGCTACATGCTACTAGCTAGCTTCAAGGGAAAATGTTTCATTTCTAGTGGACTATAGACCCATTTCATGTGACGTATGCAGGTGTGTGCAGAACAACTTGAATACTGCATTGAACGAGCCTTGGATCGCTGTTCACACGCTTATTTTCGTCTTTAAAGCAACACAATGCCATCGTGTTGTTGTAGATCGCACAAATAGGAAGCACCAACAACCCAGGACTTAATTGGTTGCAGGATACACGCATATGTGGCGCTCAGTTTATGTCTGGTAAGAGTATTTTATTTACAAAGAAATGGTGTTTGACATGAAATAATCTTTTACTAGGCCTTATCGTAAACCAGCCTGTACAGAGAGACCTGCGTTCATAGGCTGTATATTTAGTGCTTTGAGAAACTTTGAAAAGTACAATAATTATTATTAGATGGTGATTAGGGGATATTCCCGTGAGCGTTACATGCCAAAAACAAAATGCCTCAGCTGTTTGATTTATCTTGCGTCCTACATGACTCTGCACCCCTCCAAACTTACCGGTATATTATTATACATATTTTGCATGTGTCCTGCAATCGTTTGTACAAACAACAACGTTAATGTGAATTGTAGCTTTCTTTTCTAATTTTAAGAGATGTTTTATATTATTATTATGCATATTTTGCCTGGGTCCTGCAATCGTTGTCCTGTAGTTTGTACGTAGAACTATTGTCTAGCCTCGACAGCGGTTCATCATTGCCATTATTCAAGCGTAACCAATGCAAACAACCGATATCTGATATGAATAACTGATGTGTGATGTTGGAAGCATCCGGTTTCTGCATCCCACACCCCTAACATCAGTCACGTGTCCCATGTTTGTCAACTTTGAAACCCGTCTATGTCCTGTGTCAAAACAATCATAAGAACCCGGTTTTGACTTGGATTTTATTTGTGTGTGCTGCATATGCTTAGTCCACCAGAAAAAAAGAAAAAAGACTGAATAAAGCCAATAACATCCAACCAGCAGCTAAAAGGGGTGGTTCAGTTTGTCAGCGGAAACACCCTTTAAAAACAGAAACACCTTCTTCTTATTCGCTCCTGATGGTAACTTCACGTCCGGTCTTAATCAGTATTTATTTTTAATTCATTTTTAGTAGATTAACATTGATCTAATCATACGCAACAAAGCAAGTTAAAACAGTCGGCCACATCCAAGGGTGGGGCTTAGCCCCACCCTCCTCAATAAGAGACTTCCCTCCCTCTCGGTAGGCCACTCCCCCGAATGAAGCGTTCGAGTCTGTATCAATTTATGTTTGGTTGGTGGAAGGGGCCGATGGAGCAGACCGGCAGCCTCGCTTATTATTATTATTTAAAAAAAACATTGACTGCCCAATATATTTTGAACTTAGAGCCAGATCGATAGCAAATAAAATGGGGGGAAAAAACAACACTTGCCCAATACCTCATTTGTCCACTTTGTCTTGTCTAACTATCAAATAAAAATGTATGGCAGCTGAAACTGAAAAAAAAAATTTGCAATGCAATTTGTTAGGGCAATTAATTATGATGTCGCCCTTGACAAGATGAGCTGAATATGAATTAACGGTGATGTCCAATTGGCAGGATTCACATGTTTGTCATTGTGGCGCAGCAGCTGTGTCGCAGAGTGCATGTTTGGGGGTAAATAGTGGAGCATTTGGTTTGGACTGCACTCAACATGCCAGAATGTAAATGTAAATACTGTTATGTTAAATATTCAACAGGCTGGAAGAGGGTCAAATGACGGCTGCAGTCAAGCCAACTCTAAAGGCTGTGCAAATGGCTTGTGGCATATAGTAGGAACAAATTGCTGTTTCAATAATGTTTTTTGAGCTATAGTATATCCATAATTTGTCTGAAAGGAGATTAGTCAGCCTGCAGTTATGTTGGAACAGTGGTTCTCAAGCTGTGGTACTTTCACCTCTTCAGTTGTTATAGGTTCAGCTGCCATTTTTTGTTTTTATTGGAGAATATTTCTGAGGCCTACACATTTTTTAAATGCTCACGATGCTAATGTATCTATTTATTTCTTTGAAGTACCAGTTTGAAGTACCAGTCAACAGTTTGGAAACACTTTTCATGTATTGCCTATACATGGGTTTCAATCACATGACCTCACTGGTCAGGGCGGCCATTTTGTTGCCTGCTTGTCAGTGCAATGTATCAGTCGATGTGTCTCTATGTCTATCTATGGTCTGCACTGACTCAACCCAAGAAAAAAATCACGCACAAAGGTTGCCTGTTACCTCTTCGATGTGTTCATTTAGTCTCAGGAGTGGAAATAGATCTTTGGCCTGTGTGGGAGCCTCCTGCTCTATCCTAGCTGCTGCCACAAGCTGCTCTTTGCCTTGTAACCATAGCAATGCGCTTTTTGTTTACGTAGACATGTACTCTCTTTGTTAAGATAAGAATAATACTTTATTGATCTCACAATGGGGAAATGTACTAACCATTCATCAATCAATTGACCTTTATTTTCATCCTGAGTGAGTAGTGATACTGTATTACTAATTATTGTATTATGGCATAATTCCACTTCGGGCAACAAAATGGCGGCCACACCAATGCGCGACATCACTGGAAACCCATGTATTGTTTTTTCAACACTATTTACATTCTATGATTCTTTCTGTGCTAAATTGGCAATTAAAAGAGACTAAAGAAACTAAAACATCCAAACATCGAATGAGTGCTTTGTTCATTGAGGAGAAACTCCATACTAAAACAAAACATAATTGTTCGCTCAAATAAAACTAAATTACATTACAAACAAAAGTTAAACATTAAATTAAGTTCAAATATGTTGACAGAAGGAAAACTGGCTAAATCAGAGCCGGGTCACCATTTCTCCCAATGCGACCATATTACATAATTGGGTTGTATTTGTGAATGCATGCGAAAAACCTGGACTTTTACAACTGTATATCTTTAGTTATTTGTGGTCCTTTGAAAACCCCTGTCCGACCTCCTGTCAATAACAACGCAGTTTAGTGTTTTTTGCTCCGCCCAGTTCGATCGCGGCGCTCTCAGACAGGAGGCTGGAAGACGTATGCCCTGTCAGTCCCAAATGTAATCAAGCCCAGGCCTCACTGCATGTTACAACTGCAGCCTTTGAGAAGCACTGGTAATGATCAAATGATGCTGTGTATGCCAGTGTTGGAGTGCAAGTTATGTGATATGTGCACTAAAAGTATGGGGATGTATAGCATTTGCCTCAGAACTGAAGTTAGACTTAAAGGAGACATACAAGATCGACATGTTTGAGCTTTTAACCAGATGAATTGGGGGGAAACAAGTACAGCAGAGGTAGGCAACGTCAGGCCCGGGGGCAAAACCCGGCCCTCCAGCTAATACCCTCTGGCCCTCAAGGTGATTTTGAGAAAGATCCTGAGACTAAAGATCTAAACGCTGGTTAAAGTAGGCAAAAATTCTTCAGTCTTCATCTGTACTCTGTAGTTGAAATGTAGGAAGTTTCGATCTTAGTCCAAAGATCGTCATCAGCTTAATAACGACGTGAGCACGTTGTGGGTCTCTTAAGAGTAAACCAGGAGTTGAGCT
>OMNZ01094936.1:0-14191 GCA_900303255.1 Lesueurigobius sanzi
ATTTGTGCCAGGACAATTTTTTTTCTCAAAAATGTGAATATATAGAGAATAAACAGAGATTTCACATAGAAGGTCAGGCTGGGGTTTAAGAGGTTATAGAAGCATATTTTAGTGGAATAATAATCAAAAAAGTGCTATGTACGCCTACATTTTTTGTTATTTTTGTCAAAAATAAACATTTCTACAGTAACTACAGCCTTTATTTTCCATCTCCTGGGCCAGGTCTAACCCACAAAACATTTTCTAATGTCCACTGCCATATACTGTACATTGATTTTTTTGCATATAGGGAAAGAGTGAGGTGAGAAATTCAATTTTCGTCAAATTTTTTGGTTGTTTTTCTGCTTCTATCATGATTACTTCATTGATATGACTCTAATACAGCATTCAGATGATACTAGTTCAATTTGTTATGAAAATAAAGAGTCCAAGCACTTCAAGGTGCACCATTAGGAGGTGTTTCAGAAGCAATAAAACAAAAAACTACCAGGCGAAAATAATAAAAAATGCCCCAAGTCCTCAGAGGGTTAAAACAAAACACACTGTTTTATCTACCTCGTCTGCTAATTTTGGATATTAAGGATGCCAATTGGACTCGGCTCCACACACAAATCTGTGATCTATTGGCCATGAAACTCAATTCAAATTACAACACAGTGGGAATGAATGGAAGTGCCCAGGGCCCGAGATCTACAGTGCAGAGGTGTGGGTGTGCAAAAGGCTAGGGAGGAAATGGAGAATAAGGGAAAAAAAATCATCTGGAAAGTAGCAGGCAGTAGGAAACGGTAATTTGTTAAAATGAGCGTTTTATTAAATTTATTTGTCAGCAGGCGAGGCAAAGAGGTCGTGAATAAAAAATGGGCAGAATGAAGCGGTTGGGAGTATTTATATGTTGCCTGCTCCATCAGCGGCAGCGCAAGGATAGATGGAGGCTGTGTGCATGGCTGAACCAGAGAGAAGCTCCGGGCTCGAGCACACATTCATTACTCCCCTGTCTGCAGCTCTTATACGGAATACGAGGGAGGAGAGTGTACAGCCTTGGATACAAACAGTGCTGTGTCCTCTGTCCTTTCAACATAAATAAAGTTGGTTCATTTCTTTCTTTAAGGCCAAAAATGTGCTTCATTTGGAAACAAAGTAAAAGTACATTTTGCATAATATTCTCTTTTGAAGGTGAGTTGCAGCAGGTGAAAACAGATTTGTGGTTCATTTTCAGAGTTTTGGCAAGTATTGTCAAAGTAAAGAATAGACCACAGCACGCTAACCCTTCACAATTATTATTAAATGACGTTTTGATGACTGGGGTTTCTGATCTCCCTGGCGAGACTGTGTAAGCCAAAAATGGTAATTTCCTTTCTGGGAGACGTCAGGCACAAAATTCCTTGGAAATATACACACATATGAGCAGATTGGTTTTGAGAGAGGCTTCCATGACACTCTTGCAACAACATCTCCTCTTTAGTAGCACCTACAGACACCAACTTCCCAGTGTTGTTTTAAGATGGATTCTTAACTTGACTGATTGAGGGTTAACCCCTCCCCAAAAAAAGATGAAGAAACACCAATACCTAGTTTATTCAAATCTATGACTAACAGGCATTTTTGGCAATTTATTTATTAATGTTTATTTGAACAGGGACAGGTATGCTTCATGAACTCATGTTACACACCAAAACATTTTAGCCAAGGCTAATTCTCAATGTCAGTCTCTGGTTGGGCTGACATTTCTACACATAAACTACATACAGTTTATTTCTACATGAAAACCTGACAGAAATCTTGCAATAATCTGTCAATAATGTACAGTACAGCAAACAGTGGCTGTTAAACTTTCACCTTGCCTCCCGTGTCTGTGTACATTGGTGTATGTATGAGCATGTGACTGGGAGTTTGAGTGCCTAATGCAGGTGGTAAAGCGAGACCATTTACCAAATAGATATCTTTAAATTTACTTTCTTTTCCTATCCACCTGCAGTGCCCCGCGTTAATAATGCACAATGAATAAATCAGTGAATAACAGACTCACAGAGAAGCCAAATTAACTTCAAAAATGGACTTAAGTAAATTGTGCCCTGTGTGCACCTGTTCTCCTTTGCCCGCGGTGCGTGTAACTGGCCTGTGGCTCGGAACAGGTGCAGGAACATGTGAACTCTGAGTGAAGGCCAACAGCAACACCCACCTGCTCTCGCTCTGCTCGGGCTGCACTCACTCGCCTCGCAATATTACTCACATCCCTGCTGCTCGTTTTACTGAACGCTGGATATAAAGCTGGAACATGCCTGACAGCAACCAGCAACATTTCACCCACAGTGGCTCGGTGGACGTCACTGGCTGCTCCTCGCACCGGCCTGCCTGCTGGGCCCCAGTGTTTTCAGATGAAAGATGAAAAGGGAGAAAATGTTAAATATATATTACATTTAACCAGTGCGCGGAATGGTTGGAAACGGCAACATGTCATACTGGGGGGCGTGGCCTAGTGATGGGGAAGGAAGTCTGTTATGGAAATCATACATTTTTTACTTGTTTTAAATGTTTTCTGGAGACTATAACCATATTTAGCACACACAATTAAAGTAAAGTCAAAATCTGGTCCTTAGGAATGCTTTGACACAGCACATTATCCACTACAAGGGGAAAAAGTGACTAGCCGTTAGCATGTAGCATGGAGGTAACTTTAGCATTGGGGTTTAGTATTCTCTCTGACTGTATAGACCCTTTCATTGTTTGTAAACATTGCGGGCCTAGCTGGAGGCGGAAAGCTAGCTCTCAGCTCCAGAGGCAGAGCATTCCAGAGCCTTGGGCCAGCCACAGAAAAAGAACGATCACCCCACTGCTTGCATTTGGTCCTCGGGACCTCCAGCAGGTGTTGTCCTGGAGATCGCAACGCTCTACTGGGCTGATGTGCAAAAAGCAGTTCACATAAGTAAGACGGTGCAAGTCCATGAATAGAAAGGGTCTATATGTTCAAATTTGGGCCTTTGTACCACTTTGTTCCCCTACGTGTCTCTGTATCTTTATTAGGTAGAAAATACATTCATAATTCAGCATTTGTTAAAGTAGTTGTGGAGCAGCAGTACAATACGGTCTTCCTTTGTCTAATCCACAGGTCCAAAGTGACGAAATATAAGGACTGTTGCTGCTGCATCATAAAGAATTTCAATCAAAACAAATGTTTCAATCTTTTGAAAAGTTAAGTCCTCTAAATGGTGCCGATAATAAAAAAGCAATATGGCTGAAACCTATAACAATGACAATGTCAGACAAAGAAAGGTACAAAATTTGCCATATTGTAAGAATTGGTTTGTTAACCATGTTTTGGTGAAATAAGGAGTCTAAAATATGATTCACTTTAAATACTTCCTCATTATTTAATGTTACAGCCTTGGTCTAATACACATTGCATGCTTTATGATAACTGACCTTTTGTTGTATGTTTGTGTTGCCTTCAGGTACTACTCGGACATCAGTAAAATGCCTGCGATCAGTGACCAGGACATGAACGCTTACCTGGCCGAACAATCACGGATGCACATGAGCGAGTTCAACAGCATGAGCTCCCTCAGTGAGATCTACTCGTACGTGGGCAAATACACAGAAGAGGTGAGGCTTTCTCTGTGATTATTTATGTTTAGTTTGCGCAATCTAGCATTTTCTCCGGCTACCCGTCCATGAGCTCTGGTTTCCTCTTCTCTTCCTCTTATTACACATTAAAGCTGGGCACAATTCTTACTGCATCCACACGGGTCTAAACTCTAAAGTGATGAAATAAAAGAAGTGCTGCCAAAACAATTAAGAATTCAATAAAAAATGTTTCTTTAACAGTGCCAGCTTCATAAGACATTCAAGGGAGTGAAAAGAGAAATCCTTCATTAAAGTAACACAGGGTAACTCAAACGGAGCGGCAAAAGAAGATGTTGCAAGCAGTGTTCCCTTATAAGTCAGAGGTTGTCGGATCGCGCCCACGTGATGGCACTTTCTCTTTTCACACGGAGCACACATAATCTGTGCCTGATGCATCTACACAGTGAGCACCAAGTTCTACAAATGAAACCATATCTTATTCATCGTAGGCCAAGATTCTTCAGTCTTCATCTGTACTCTGTAGTTGAAGTGTAGGACGTTTTGATCTTACTCCAAAGACCTTCCTCAGCGAATAAAGACTCAACACGTTCGTGGGCCTCTTAAGAGGAAACCAGAAGGAGGAGTTAACCTTTAAGTCCCTCCTCTCTTGGTACTAAAGGTTTGCAAACATCTTAGCCTAGTCATACTTAATATGGCTTGTTACCTCTCTATTGTCTCACCATGGGCTAAGTTCTAAGTCAATTGACACTTCTCTGTGGCCTTTCTCTGCCCAGTAGTCCAGGCTCATTAGCATGACAGTGAGGTGGTTTTGGTCTAAGCTTGTTGTTGTAAACCGGTTTCTGTCTCAGTTGTTATAGACTGGGTCCAACTTAAAATCCTCCATTGTGATTCATGGATTTATTCTCTTTTTCAACAAATATGGCCTCTTTGACAACAAATTACAAAGAACAGAAAGTGCAACGCCAAAGTTTTTGTTTATTCAAATATCTCATTATTTGATAGATTTACATGACAAACAACTTTGACTAATTTTATTCATGTCTCAAGCAGCATCCCAGACTCCTGCTGCAGCCCAGTTAAAGCCTATAGGCCAATAACAACTGTGGGAGCCCGTTATTAATAAAAAAAAAATTATCCTGGCCCAAAAGTGCTGCGGCAGAACTGGGCAACGTCCCGACCCTTATGATTACCCAGCACGCCATTGGTTGCAATGTACTCTTTTGCCACTCTGTAGGTCTCTTGCGAGCTACTTTTGCGTAACAAAAATGGCAGCGAGCTACTTATATTTCAAAGAAACACGTGTAACTAGGCCTCTACAACTGCCAAGATGAACTTTCAACTCAATAAAAGAAAATTACAGTAGTTTCTGCTTTATACTTTGCTATGTTTGGAGATATTTTGCTCAGAACAACAAAAATCCATCTAAAATGTGACTCATCAAGTGTATGTAGAAATGTTGAAAGCCACTTGGAAAGGTGAGCTACTTGGAAAGGGCTGATGAGCTCCCGAGCTACTGGTTGGAGATCCCTGCTGTAGGTCCAGGCCTGCTATTGACTCTGTTCATAACGGCCAAGTCAAGCTAGCGCTAGCTCTTCACACACCGACTGTATCAAGTAACATCCACAGCTACACGGCCTACTTAGTAGTAGTAGTGTTGTGGATGTAACTCTATACGTACTGTGTGTACCGAGTTACATCCACAACTACGAGGGTAAGTAGGCTATGCTAATGAGAAGCGCTGGCACACGAACCGGAAACTAAGGTGGTGTTTGCCGAGCTAGCGCTAGCTTGAATCGAATCAATTTGCTGTTCTGGTGAAAGTCAAAGAAAAAAAGCACCACAGAGCTGCAGTAAAAATGTTTTGTAAAGGAAATGAAACATAATAACACTAATGTCATCCCCGTGTCCCCTGCAGATTGTGTGCGCGCTGGAGCAGGACGACGCGGCCCGGAAACAGCGGCTGGCCTTCAAACTGGAGCAGGTGGTGGCCTTCATGAGCCTGGAGAGCTGAGGACCGCATTACCCAGGGCGCACTGGGAAGGACCCCTCCCTCCGCCCCCCGCCCACAAACCGAGCCGTGCCTGAGCGAAAACGAAACCCGTCCTGACCCTTACCACCGCCACCAACAACAACAACAACAACAACAACACACCACCTTTCTCATCGCGTGACTTCTTCCTGACGCCTTTTTTGACTTTTGCTTCCTCCGTCCTCTAGAAAGAAAAATAAACTGCTGATTCCTGATTCATCCACTGCTGCATAGACTAGTTAACCTGAAGATGTGATGGTGGTCCGGAGCTGGGGGTAAACGCCTCTCCCGCGTGGCATCGTGGGAGATTACCTCAGCTTCACCACGGGAAGAGCCTCAACGGGTGGGAGGGGGCGGGGCGATTGCTGAAAAAGCCGGCCATATTGGCAGGCTTCAGTCAGCCCCCTCTGCTGGAAAGAAATGGAAAAATCGTTTTATGTTGCCTTGAAGAATTTACGCTAGGTAAATTTTTACAAACCACTACGTCGGCTGTTCGTTTTGTTGAGAACTTTTTAGGAAATAGTGAAACGAAACATCTTTAGAGTCCTGTTTATTGTAGTCCTATATCGATATTATAAGAGGAAACAATGACTGCAAGCCAAATGAACACCTCTGAAAAAATGAATGCAACAACGGTTTGCCAAGTTTACACTGTACCTATGAAAGTGAATTATACATATCTGCGGAATCCGGAGGCAAACCTTTCGAATGTCCTTGTTTTCTTTAATGTAGCTGGAGTATTTAAAGACTGAAACTGTCGGGGGAAATGGAGTAGTGCTTCTCTAACGAAACGACTGACAAAAACACAGTGTCCCCAATACAATTCGCACAACTTTCCCACGTATTGTACAAAAAAAAGTTTTCTTCTTCTTCTTCTTCTTCTTTCCTTTTTGGATCAAGTGGCTCTTGGCAAAAATCGAGATTTCACAAAAGGGGCCCGACCCGAGTTGGAACCTCTGGCGTAAAAAGCACACAACCAACTTTCGGACAGTACACAAGCAGTCTCCGGCTCTCGCCACTTTCAATCAAAGCACATACTACAATGCACAGCGACGAAATCTACCCAGGCCGAGCTTACGGGACGAGCTGGCTGAAAAATACTGGGTTGCAAACCACTAAGAAGAAACGGGGAAAGGGTACGATTCCTCCACGCGAAAAATGCTGACTGCTACCAAAACGGGGCTCGATTGTACAAGAGTAGCACTTCTTTTCTTGGGACGTTCCGTTGACTTGAAGACTTTTGGGGGAACTTTATGAACTTGGAAGTCAGTCAGCCAAAAACCAAAGGAGCTTAAAAATTTTCGGTCAAAAATGTTCTTTGTGAAGTGCCACTGAGGAACTGACGAAATGGTGGACAATGTAGACAAAACCACTCATAGAAAAAACATTTAGTGAGTGGGAATTTAGCGATTTTTTAATTTTTTTTTTTCTCCTGACCTCAACGTGCCGAAATTTGCATCGCCGGTACAACCTTCCCCCCTTCCCCGTGTCCAGCTCCTGACTCAAAACCCCTTCTTTTTTTGTTTGTTTGTTTTGCACAAACGTTGGAGATGGTAGCTAGTTTTGCATACAACAAAAAGCCCAACCTTTTTTAAGCGTGTCCACGAGAGGGCGCTCTTGTATGTACTTAGTGTAGTTGTCTTCGGTGGCGGCGGCAGGGGCGGCCTTCTCCAAAATAAAAAAAAAAAACAAAAAAAAAAAGTATTGTCTGGAATCCAACCGGGAGAAGCAGGAAGCGGGGATCGCGGCGGGATAGCGGCGCGATTATAGCCACCAGTGCGGACGCTAGACGCTAAACCGCGCTATTGGGCTCAAACTGATATTTGAGAGAAGTGCCCCCCCCTCCCATACACGCACCTATTGACCTATGCTCTTTCTTTTGCCTTGACAACGTGCCCCATGTGGTGATGTGAATGTGTGAAGACCGCCCTAGGTCCACCGTTGGGTCCTTTTATTGGCTTTTTAAGCGCATGTAAAATGTAAACAATTTAAGAAACTTATTAAAAAAGTTGAAAAATATGACGATTTCAGCCTTGCAATGATGACGTGGATGTGTTCTTTTGTCTTTCTTTTGCTTGGGAGATGATTTCAGACGACGGGGGGTGAAAAGAAGTGGGATGTTCGTGTAAAGAAAAACTATATCTTTTTCCGTTTTGGAGGTGGAAACTTTGTCCCAAGCGCAACCGATGTCCCCCGCCGTCCATGGATTTTTCGTGACGTGTTAGATGCTTAAGATGAAAACGTATACCCTTTGCATGTGAACCTACTTGGATGGAAATGGAAATGCCTTGCCTAGAAATATTTATATGCTTTATTATTCCTATACTACCGGGAACCTACCGCCATTTAACGCTTTATGGAAGAAGCCTGTGCGTCATCCACCGTTGATCGTTCGTCCGCGTCCCCATTTCATTTGAACTGTTTTTGCTGTAAATTTGGTTCGTAAGACAGACGCCGCTAGGTCTGTCTGTGCTGCTAAGTCATCCCGTGTTGTATTGACATCGCACGTGCTCATCGTTATTGTCATTATTGTAAGTCGTCGACACTGTGCCACACGTGCTGAAGCACAGGGGAAGCTCTTTTGTTTTCGCCCGACTCGGCAAAAGACTGTTTCTTTGGCCTCGCTTCAAAGACATCTCATTATTGTTATCGAAGAATTGTCTGTTAATTCACCACGGGGTAAATTCACAAGGTCCAAGCGGGGCGTGCTACGCGACTGCAACGGCTTGATTGCAGATTAAAGGGATTTTTGTTTTCTTTTTAGTTTTTAAGGGCCGCTGGTTCAAAAAGCTATTCCTAAATTGTCTACACTGTAAAACTCTCCAAAATGGTGAATCTTCTGCACTTTATTCAGTTGATGGTACTGATAGATTACATGAGCTTCAAAACGAAAAGCTCTTAAGGGGACTCCATAGTAAGAGACTATATCCTTATTTTTTCTTTTAAATTCACTGTCAAATGGTATAGCTATTGAAGATGAATTGAGATAGCTAACCGCATTGAATGTACTGCTGAAATCATTGGACGCAGGATTTGGGAGATTTTTAAAGTGGGAGGACCTAGGACAGAGGTCTGCAACCTTCAAAGGAGCCATGTCAGCCCGCTTCCAACCAAGTGAAAGTCATAAAAAGCCGCAATGGTGTTTTTATACACGACAAAAAACAAATACATGCTATTCTTGAAATCATTTAGTGAGTAAATTCATCAATTAGGGCAAAACACTGGTGAATAGGACAAAACTTAAACTTTAAACTTTTACTGTTAGATTACCAACATTATTATGAGGATTACTGTTTTAATACAAAAGTAAGACAATTTTGTGTTGTTTTACTCAAAACTAAGATGTTGAGGGAGAAAGGGAAAGGAAGGAAAGAATTAATCATTGCATTGCCGTTCAATTTTGGTGTCATATTTTAGGAGTTCATTAGAGGTTTCTTTTTATTTCCATCAAAGCTCAAGAGTCGTACCAGCGGCTCTTGAGACGGCGGTTGCCCAGTCCTGCCCTAGTGCATCCTAAACCAAAATGTCAGTCTGGAGCCCTGTTATGTAAATAAACACACATACAGTGTTAATTTAGGTTTTATATACTGTATATTTTTTATTTGCTTTTAATCCATGGATAGTAATTTATTTAAGAATGTAATTTGTGTATATTCAAACATTTTTTATTTTATTTTAATTACCAGTTGCACCTTAATTTAATGATTACTTAGACAAATGTAATTCCAAAATAATATATGAAAACAAATTGATGAAGTGCATTTGGATTATCAAGTCTATTTAAATGTATCTCGGACATAAGTCTTCACTGATTTCAAATTGAATGGTTTTCTACAGTGTAACCAAATCCCCTCAGTGCATTGATCAGTGTTTGCGTATGATCAAAACGACCTATACGTATTTCCCTATACGTGGACCCCATTATAAGACGAAGGCGAGTCCCTGCCCTCCATTGTGAATCTGCCCCAGCGGTGTGGCGTCCCGTCTTTATCACCCGCCCCCCCTCCTGTCCCCGTCCTGTCCCCGTCCTGTCTCCGCCGCAGAGGTTGTCTGCTCGCGGCGGCTTGTTGTGCCGAGAGCAAAGATAAAGTTTCCACCTCCAGGCGTGCTGTAGTCCTCCTAGCTCAGTGTTAAAGCAGGTACCAGAACTGCTCTAGAAAGACTTTTACCATATTTGACAGAGAAAGAGTATCTTATGGAGAGATAAAATGATACCGCAGGGGGATATAAGGCGAGCTTCTCTAACTTTGTTATAATTAATTGTATACCTGTTTATGTAAATATAATGCATTCCTATTTTGCAGTCAAGAACAAAATACTATTTGTAATATAGAATAAACTTTATTATGAAAGCAAAAATGTCACCTGTGTGTTGCTTTGTCTTTACTTGACCATAGCTGCTGGGTTCGTGTGCTCCTCGGGAACTGGGGGATATTTTTGTGAATGTCCACAAGCGGTCACGTTAGAGCAGGGGTGCCCAAAGTATCACGAAGGGCCAAGCGCAATCATGTTTTTACATCAAGAAAGACCAAATTCAGCAAGATTAAATACCCTTTAATAACTGTGCTATTGAGTAGGACATGCTGTTTAGGTGTTTAGTAACTAGTAATAGTCTATTCAGTCAAATTAATATTAATAATGAGTGAAATTTTCTGTATTTAAGAATATCCCACCTTATTTTAAGTTATTGCAACTTGCCAAGTAAAAAATGGCAACAGAAATAGATTTTTTTTTTCTTTTTTTCAAGTAAAATTAAATGCATTTCCTAATTTTTAAGTGCAAAATATATTTACTCTTATCTTAGGGGCAATAAGATGTTTTTTTCTTATTCTAAATGCAATGAGACTAACAGATACATATTTACCTACTAAAATCAAGGTCAAATTGATTGTCAAATTGAAAGTGTTGGACGTTTCGATCTTAGTCCAAAGATCGTCATCAGCCTAATAAAGACCTGAGCACGCTGTGGGTCTAAGGGTAAACCAGAAGGAAGAGTAACCTCTAAGCCCATCCTCGAAAACGTCCAACACTTCAACTACAGAGTACAGATGAAGACTAAATAATTTTGGCCTACGATGGACAACTCCTGTACGACTGAGAACCTACACAAATTTATTTTTAGATTTGTTTTTGCACTGTAGATTCTCCTTACAATCTCAGCACCGTCTCAAGGGCGAAATGAAACACCTTGGAGGGCCGAATTTGGGCACCACTGCGTTAGAAGCTATAGAGAGGGGTAACCTGCTCTTTCAGTGACTGCTCCACAACAACTTTAGCAAATGGTGAATTATGGATGTATTGTTTTACCAAATAAAGATCCAGAGAAATGAGAGGAACAAAGTGGTTCAATGGCCCATAAAAACATGAATAGAGAACGCTGACCATCATGCTTGCTTCGCTAGCTTCATGCTACATGCTAGTGGTAAGCAAAAAGTAAACTTGAGCCAACAGCCTAGCATAGAAAACACAAGTTAATTCATTACAGATCAGTATTCAAGTCAATTGCATGGTCGTAACAGGAAGTATCAGTCAATTTTTGCTTAAAGCGCTTGTAAATGTAATATAAAGCACCTTACAACGTAGAAACCACTCCCCTTTCTCCATTCAACCCCCTGGCCCCCATGAATATTCACCCATATACACAAAGAAACATTCCCCTACACACACCCAATCCCTCGACTCCCACAAACACTCACCCATACACACAAATAACCACAACCCCCACACACCCGACCTCCAGACTCCGATATACTGTACATACACTAAGAATCATCCCCTTTTCCCCAACCGTTCAAGCAGGTTCTCAGGTAACCAGTGACCCATTAGGTCATATGGTATGATCTTTTACATGCTTCGCACTAAAAATAAACTCACAAAACGTGCTTCACCAATTGTATTAACCTCAATTGATTAATTAACTTAAGCTGCAACCAATAGAGAATGAATATAAACCTTTCTACAAAGCAAAATAACAAAACTATAGTGACGCTAACAGACTACGAGGATCGGGCTGTGACCGGAAGCAATGACGTCACATCTCGGGGAAACAGGTTCCCAAGTCTTTTCTTTTTGTCCATTCATCATTCCTCTTTTGTGGGGTTGGGTCACTGAGGCCGCCATCTCAACAGAGATGCCCAGACTTCCATCTCCAGTTTCTCCGGACCTTCTGGGTGAAAGTGAAGCAAGAGAGATTTCCTCCAGCTTATGAGATTCCTCCCTTTGATTCATTCATTCATTTATTTTCAAATCGTCTGCAAAAACATTAAAAAGAGAGAGAGTTCAGCTTCCTGGATGAACTTGGTGGATGAACTTGGTCTTCAGTCGGCTGGACCTGGCCCATAGACTCCGCAGTTTCCTTCCTGAAGTCAGCACACTGTGATGGTGCAAGGGATCACATTTTGTGACTGAAGTCATTTACACTGAACTAATATATCAACAAATCCTCCAGCAGGTGATTCTGACCATTAGCCTGGCTTCACATATGGAGATGTCCCCGGGCGCTGCACCGCGGTGGCCCACTGCTCCTGACGGATTGCCCCAGCGGCATCGAAGGATGCGTTAAATGCAGAGGACAAATTTCCCTACGGGAACTTTAAAGTTCACCTTAAAATAAAACTACTTTTAAACCTGGGTTTATCCGGTGTTTAGATTTCGCCGCCGAACATTTTTACACATAAAATGCCTTATTTTTACAACATTAAATGACTGGAAACTTACAATATATATTTTTCTCACCTTTACCTTCACTGGTAATCTCCTGCAGTTTCAAATGTACATCTCCAAATGTAATTGTGTGCCCTATTCGTGTCTGACTTTAATTTCATGCCTTACTTCTTCAACAGTTTAGGTCCTGGACCTTCACATTTCCCTCACAAACGCTATCAGAACCCTATTACCACATCTGCCTTCAAAGAGCTGGCCACTTTAGTTCAAGTCACTTCAGCACTAATTCTAATGGCACCAGCATGTATTTTTTTAACACCCCAAGTCATCTGAAACAGACCTGGATGCATATGAGGAGTGGCAGGAGAGGAAATGGGACTTCATGCTTTGGCGGGGGTCAGGGGGGGAGAGGGAGGGGGGGTGGCTGGCTGGAGAAAGAAAGGTTGAGGTTTAGGAGAGTCCAGGGATGAAATTGGCACTATATGTCACCCTCCATAAACCAGGCGCTGCACTGGGAGTAATGGGAGAATGGGGGTAAAGGGGGGAGAGGAGGCAGATGGAGAGGGGAGTGGAGGGCAGGAGGGAGCTGCAGACATAAAAACATGGAAAGAGAAGGCTGGGCAATATGGGAAAAAATCATTTTATGTTTTCAAGTAGAAATATGTGCAAAATGGCCAAAAATCTAATATGCATGGTGATGAAATCTAAGTCATGAATAGAGCCAAGTTTATTTTTTTCAGTAGATCTTTCAGATAGAGTTTTGATATCTTGTTTAGTTTTTAAACAAGCTATTAGTGAAAAATACAATTTTCCTTGTTTTTAGGGGTTCAAACTTCAATAGAGCAGGGAAAGAATATCTTATTTATTTGTATAGTGCTTTTTATGCAAGATAAGTCACGCTTCACGCAAGGATGGGGGATTCATTCACTCTATGCTGGATGGTGGTAAGCTACGTTTACAGCCACAGTTGCCCCTGTGGTAGACTGAAGCGCGGATGCACACATCTGCATCTGCGGAAGCTGGAACCCAAACCCCTAATCTTCTGATCATGAGACGACCCGCTCTACCTTCGTTGCCACAATCAGGCTATTTTACAAAAAAAAAAAAAAAAAAATCTTATATTGAAGTACAAGACTGGAAATTTTGATGTCTGGAGCTACTAAAAGTGAAGAACATCTGCACAGCTGCAATGAATGAAGAGTGGAATGAACACCTCATATACAGAAAAATGCCCCAAAAGATTTGTAGCTAATATTTGCTGATGTGCATGCATATCTATGATAAAAAGCCAATGTCGTTCCATATTTGTAACATAAAAAAAAAACATAATTTATTGACCCTAGAGAATTTTTAATTTGCATGCCTTGTTTACAAAGTGTTTAATGGATTAGCCCCACCTCCCATGTCAGACTTCTTTAAAACAAAGACTCACAATGGAGCCAGGACACGGGCCTCGTCGAGAGGTGACTGTGAGGTGCCTTTCAGGAGAACAGCCTTTGGACAAAATGCTCTGTCTGTGAAAGCCTCTAAGCTTTGGAACAGTCTCCCCCTCACTATTCAAAGCCCAACTCATGAAGTGTAATCATTAGGTGTACTTTTTAACATTTCTTTTGCTGTACTAACTTCTGTTGTTGTATTGTTGATTGTGTATTTCTCTGATCTGGGACTACGGATGTAAATGAGCTTTGTGGCTCTAATCCGTCATGTTTACGTCTGTTATTGTTTCAGATGTTCATTAATGTGCTCTGTCCCTCAAATAAACAAATGAAGAGTTTGTTTGCAAAAACAGATAAGTGCCATTTACAAAAATCAACATTTGCTTGTGATTTTCCCTTTGTGTAGCTTGTTTTTTAATAACCAGACCTATATTAGTGGATCAGGCATATTAAGTAACTTGTTCTTCATTAAACTGATTCA
>OMNZ01094937.1:0-10644 GCA_900303255.1 Lesueurigobius sanzi
GGTGCGTGGTCCAGTGAATTCTCATGTTAGTGAATGGTGTTTGGAATCTTATGCCCTTATCTTTTAGCATCTTTTTGATGGGGTTATATTCCTTGCGTATTTTTACTATTTTGAAAGAATAATCATGGTCAAATCCAATGAAGCTGGAGCCTACCTTCTTCTTTCTCCAGGCCTCTCTGAGGACAAGGTCCTTGGTTGTGTACTCCTGGAAATTTACTATGATCGGTCTTGGGGGGTGGCATGAGGCGGAGGTTTGGCCACTAGAGAATGATGGGCGCGCTGAATTTTAAAGTCCAGGTTCTCCGGCACTTGCAGATGCTCTCTCAGGAAGGAATCAACAAACTGCGGAACTGGGCCTGTCTCCTGACCCTCTGGAAGGCCAAATATTCTGATGTTGTTCCTTCTAGACCTGGCCTCAAGATCAGTCAGTTTACTTTGGAGCTCAACGTTTTGCTGCCTCAGCGTGAGCAGCTCGTCCTCAGCATGCCCCGTGACCCACTGCTCCAGCTCCGATATTCGAGTCTCGTTCTCCGCGACTCTCCCCGACAGGCTCTGTAAGTCTTCATTAATCTTATCGAGTTTGACGTTGAGCCCCGAAAATCCTTGTCTGATTTCTGCCGTTTGCTGCTCGAACGCCTGTTTCATCTCCGCTTTCAGCGGCGGCAAAAGCGGCTCGGTGAGAGCTAGGTGCTGGCTAACCGCAGCGCGCGGTGAAGCAGCCTTCTCTTTCTGCGTTTTACCGGAGCGGGATGACATTTTCCCTCTTCTTCTAGAGCCCGTTTTGTTTCGAAGCCCCTTCGACAACTTTGTGCTGAATCTTGACTTAAAAAGGTCGAGTTTGGAAGGAGGGTGATGATTTATGTGGGAGAGCAAAAACACCCGTCCTCACTAGCACGCCGCCATTTTCTCTCTCCCAAATCTTTGATAATTTAATGTCAATGTTGTTGTAATAAAGGATTTTTAAGATTTTTCATAACAGAGTGCCTCGGATGATCGTTTTGGACTGCATATACGCCTGAGCTTGCTTTTTGCAAGTCAGTATTTCTTATCTCATTGATGCCTGGCCACATCCTGGAAGAGCACCTGTTTTATACACACTGGGACCCTGAAGCACTCGCCATTTATTGTTTATTGTACTTTTTTGTGTCATTACATTATTGACCTGTAATTACGTTATAGGCTTATTACATTTTGAAACAAATGCATGACATTATTGGCTGTAGTTTCGTAATTGGCCATTATTACATTTTCTATTCCAACACTTCCTCTATGACTTGACACTTTTTAAAAGAAACATCAGAAGAGAAAACTGGCAAATATTCAACATGATTTACCAGGAGTCTTTACATTTATGCGCGTTACTCACTCATGTTCAGAAAGCAGATGTTCTGGCAGGCTGATTATGTAGCTACATCTGATCTGGGGCTTTCTGACACAATTGTGCCTGTGGAACAACAGTGAAACTGAAAAATCAGTTTTAGGCAGGACAACACAAACTTCAGAGTCGCTGTTCCAGAAACAGAGCCATCTTCAACAGCTTTAATGAACAGAGTAGCTATGTTTTTTTAATGGGTCATCTAGACTAGGTTATTGGGAGGGCGATTGAAAGCCTGCACAGACATTTATCAGGTATACCAAGCAAGAAGGACTTCAGTTTCTCCCTCCAGATATGGGTGCTTGAAAACCTTGGCCTTACACCAAGAAACCAGCGTGTGGCATAAGCATGTTGCACAGCTGCAGAGTCTGAACCGGATTCCTCTAAATCCACACATTGTTATTCAGCTGGAACTTGCTGTTTGGTTAACTTCCAGCCCCGACCTAAACAGCCTTATTGCAACACTCAGCTCCGTCTGCACTTTTCCCCTGCATCACATCACACTTCCACGCCGCATCCAAAACATCCCCGTGGAGCTGCCTCCCTCTGCTCCCAGCGTGAGAGTGTACGCTTTGTTCTCTCTGGCAAGGTGAATATTGTCGAGGGATCGTTTAATAAGGGAAAGGAAAGGACAAGAAAAGGCCCGAGGTGGGGACCCTCCCTCTGATGAGGATTAGTTTTATCCTGGATATGCAAATGACAGTGATTAAGCCACAGAAAGCCTTGTGGTGTTCCTCTGCAGGTATCTTTACTGCAACGCTGCAACAGGAGAGCAAGGCTATGATAACGCTTTGGAACTCAATGGAAAGGTGGGCCATATAGTCTCAATTATTTATTGTACAACATAGAAATTAAATAGCCTCGTCATGTGATTAGGATTGTGATTCATTGGAAAACAGCTGATTTCTGTAAAATCTCATTAACAGCATTTGTTTTGTTTTTTAAAAACCAAAATGAATAAATCAGATTGTTCTCATTTTTTGTGTGCTGAAGTTTCCACTCACAGGACTTTAATAGCCTCTTCTAGGGTGATCAGATTTTCTAACTAAAAACTGGGATTGGGATTTATGATTTCATCGCAGGAACCTAGATCTTTCTTCCCGTGCTGAATTGTAAAACTACTTGTTAATGTCTTATGGCAAGCACCAAGCAGCACTGACATGATAGACTTGAGATTTTTATATGGTTTCTACTTTGTAATTGACATTTGCATTGCCCAAAGATAGTCATGTTCAAGCAAAGTGTGTTATTTTGTGAATCACATTGGCCAAAACCTGGGACACCTGGGACAGATCCTGTATAAAACTGCGGGACAAATAAACAGTTTGGGAGAAATGCATGGGAACATGTGACTATCAGCCTCAATACTGGGTCTGTCCCGGGTAAACTGGGACGTCTGGTCACCCTCGTCTTGTCCCACTGTCCATGTCCACACAACATGGAGCCCATCTGTACTGGTTTTGTTTAACTAGGTGCTAGATGGCAGCTTGCTCAGCGCTGATACTAATGTCATATTTAATATTTCACAACGTCAATTGTAAGAGGTGATTTTGCTATTTGACCAATAGCATTAGCCGCTGTTAGTATAAGATTAACCAAGTTCGCTTACCATCATAGTTGTCTTTTAGCTGCTTTTTCCTTCAGTGTTTGGCACTTCTAAACAATGGTTAAAGTGAAATAGTTGGTATTTGTCTGCAATATTCACCTCGTGGCCCACATACTTTTCTGGCTCTATTGTAGCTAGCTGCCCTCATTATTGTGTGCATTGTGTTTCCTCCATAGACTGCCGGGTGCCCACGACTATAGAGGTCGGGATGAAATGTTATAAATCCACTGTTACCATGGAAATCCACCATGTTTGTGGTACTAGCAAACATTGTCCATAGAATAACATTAGACCCAGTACAAAAAGTGGACAAAAGAGCAATGAAACAACTTCGCTAGCAGCAGAGTCCCTACTGGTAAATCCATCAAACACACTATCCATTCACTCTCTCATTCATACACCAGTGTACACAGACACTGGAGGCAAGGTGGGTGAAGTGTCTTGCCCAAGGACACAACGACAGTGTGCGCCTGAGGGGATCGAACCGCTAACCCTCCGATTACAAGACTCTACTACTTGCGCCACCGTCGTCCCATTGTGTTATCTTGTCTTACCTTTTAAAACCTCCATTTGTTTATTATGGAAAAAGCCTGCTGCAAATCCCATAATGCTTAGCGATATGAAATCACAATCCTGAATTCTTTTTTTATTAATCAATTCCACAGATCAATACAAATTATACAATTGACGCATGTTTGTAGAATTCATAGATCAGTCAAAAATTACAATAGAGGCTATAGGTGTGATGTCTCAACACAGCAACAGCACGGCAGTCGGCATTTCATCACGGTAACAGCAGCAAATCAATAAATCAATTAATTTATTTTTGTTTAGCCCAGTAACACAAAACTATGTTTGCCTCAGAGGGCTCCACATCCACTCAATGCAATGTCCAAACAATGTAAAATCCATCCATCTTCAGATCCTTGATTCAAAACATTATAACATGTTGAAAATATTGAAAATATGTATAGTTTTTAGGGCTTTTCTCTTTTGACTTCCTGCTAGGGTTTTCCTGCATTGCATCAACTATGAATATAATATACCACCTATATACTGTATAATTGTGAATATAGTATTTGCCGAGGACTATAATCAAATTCAACATATATTTTACATCATAGTTCATCTCTTTGGCACAGAAAAAAGGGCATCCTTTATGTCAATTGTAATTATTGAATTTTGTATTGTATTTTATTGTATTTTAAACTTAGATTCAATCTCTATACTGTATATACAGTACTTATTGTTATATTTTATTTATTTTCTTGGCAAAATCTGCAATTTGCTTCAAATTCCTTATTGACCCTCATTAAAGGTGCACTGTGTAATCTTTTATGTGAAAAAAAAAACAACAACGTGATATTAGTGTGTATTTGGCCTTTGGTTTTTAGTGTTTCGTACCAGAAACCAAGGGGTTTTAACTTAAAAAGTTACAGAGTGCACCTTTAAATATTTATTGCTGCTCTTTTTGTCAATAAGAAGGCGAGCATCTTTGCTGGTGGCTTGGGGCATAACATTCTGATGTAAGGTACTGACGGAATAAACTTTTTGATAATACTAAATTGTTTTTCAAGTAACAAAACATTATATTTCAGAAAAAAATCACTATAATTCCATAATCCTGAACTCTATCGAGTGTTATACTTGCAGTAAAACACTACAAGAACAGAGTAAAGTGATGGTGCATATTGCGTCCTGAACCATGTGGGGTTAAACTGTGCTCTGTGGAAAACCTGTACAGTGTTCCCAGTATGATAATGTCTGTTATGTTTCAGACCTGCTACTGACTGGTTATTGTATTCAAGCCAAGATACAGTATGACCTGCATAATACCTGTGATTAGAGAGATAGACTGCCACCCTTAAAAGGTAATGAAGAATATGCAGCCTCATATAATGTTTTATCATCATTGCTGCCCATTGAAAGTGGCTAATTACATCTTATGTCTTTGAACAACTGGAGTTTGTTTTCATGATTTGCATGTTGATTAGCATGATAAGCCCTGTAGTTCCCTATTCCTATGCAATTGGTGTATGCGAGTTTCCTGCGGAGATGAGGAGCCCTTGTAGTCTGCCTGTGTTTAGTCGTTAACATCCTAATCCCTCTGTATATTGTAGGAGATTATCTTTCTAAAATTAACTAGTCTCTGGAGACCACAGAGATAGCAGCTGCTTTTTTCCCACTTGGAGAGTTTTCAAAAAAACAAAATGTTTTATTGCATGAACGTACCTACATTAGTTGTTTAAAAGCTGACAGATTATACGGCTATTATAATTTACTGTCATTTGTATTAGCAAAGCAAAGTAATGTGTGTATGCAAAGCATGGTATTTTTCTATTTGAGCAAGCGCTTTATTAGCAGCATGGGTGCCCTGCATGTTGTCCCTGAACAAAAATAAAAATAGCAGGATTTTAAAAAGACTGCCAATACCTCTTCAGCCTCTTGTTTTTATGAAAGATCGTCAATCAAAATGAGGTGATTTTTTTTTACAGACTTACTGTGCTCTCTGTCTTCATAAATGGAAAAACAATAAATTGAGATCAAACGTGGTTATAGCTCAAGAAAACATGATTTAATTAAGTCTTGCTGATTAGATTTGCTGCATTGCTATACAACATCAGCTAATAATGTGTATATTTAGGATTCCAATAAATACATTATGGAATTGAACATGTAAAGATATCGGCTAATAGGCTTTTTCAGAAGCGAGACACACTTTTATGGCATTATATCAAATGGGTTTTTAGTACATCAGAGAATCAGAGCAGGCAGCAAGTGCTTCTAGTGAGATTCCCACTCCCAGTTCACGCTGTATCTCCTTGTTTTCTTGTGTTTTGATTGAGATCACGACATTACAGCAGCTGCCCAAAGGCCAATGCTTATCTGTTAATTTCAGTTTATTTTATTGTTGACCATTGTAGACTCTATAACTCATTCAGCAATTTATGCAGCAATGCATGCATGACTAGGTTAAGGCAGCTTTCAACTGCTGGATTGGGACCCAAAAGTGGATTATGAGGCTATTCCAGAGAACATTTTGATCTGAAAATGTATGAAAACACCTCCAAATTAAAGCCGCAAGCGGCATTTAACGGCCCTCGCCGTAGCTCTGGCCAGAGGGGGCACTGCGCGCCCCTTTCCCCCCAATGTTAGATTAAAGTATGAAAGACACTGACTTTATAACTTTTTTTGGTTGGTAAAACTGATCCATATTCCACCATGGTAAAATACAGGAATCGCAATGAAATGTGCGGCTGCGCCGCACAAAAACCGCAAGTGCTTTCCAAAAAATTTGGCTAACTTTTGATTCCACATGTCTCCAGATCATGTTCACCAAATTTGAGCTCATTCGGAGAAACGCCCTGGGAGGAGATAGAAAAAGTGCGAGGCGCTAATTTGAGTGATTTTACAATTTTGCCATTAGGATATAATGGGGAGTTGTGGCTGTCGCCATGACAACACCGTAAAATATATGGCATGGGTGTCATTGACTTTTTTGATTGGAATGCCAAAATAGAATTGTGCACGAAATTTCGTTCATTTCCGACAAACTAAACGTTTTGCCTATAATGGTAAATTTCACTTTCACCTGTAGGGGGCGCTATCGCGCCAAATTATCTTTTTCCCATATTAAAGTGTTTAGGCCTGGGACTTGTATGACTGATTAAAATTTCGTAGAAATATGGCTTATTTTGTGCGAACGGGAGCCATTTAAAATTTTTGGAAAATCACAAAATACTTTGTACAGTTTGCGGCTTCGCTGCACGGAAGCCATAATACGTATAAAAATAAATTGGATAACTTGGATAACTATCTCTGCATGTTTCAGCCCTTGGTGCACAGTGGTGAAAGCAGGAATGTATTCAGGACTCACTGCTTGTAATCACAAACTGATCGCAGTCTCCAGTTCTAAATCGCGTTGCACCTTTGGCTAATTTACTGTCATTAATCCTTGTGATTTGCATTTGTTAAAAGCTGTGGGAGGAAAGCTATGGAAACACAAGAATAATATGAACTTACATGTTCAGACCAAACGCATGTCATTGCTTCATCTGCTTCTAGTTGGATGCTTGAACACACTGCAGTCATTCGCTGGTGTCTCCTATTAAAGCACATCAGCTGTTCGCTTCAGGAGGAGCTACTGTTACTGTGAAAACCAGTTTCTGTGGATTTTCACATTCATGTTTTCTGATTCTTTGATTTTTACTTTGGTGACAGTAGAATAGTTTTACTATCTGCCCCCAACACTTTACACTAGCCTCACTCCGCTTTCTAACCTCCTGCCTTCCCCGGACACTGCATCTCTCTGGGCACTGTCTCGCCCTTTCCTGACTCTTGTACCTATTGAGCAGCGGTGCCCAAACTTTTTTGGCCCAAGATCTCCTTTTTAAGTAGCCAACTTCCTGAGATCTACAAGTCCTGTGTCAACATAGCAAACCCTACCACCTTTGGAGTTGGCAGATTTGTCCAGCACGAGTGACTGAGGTAGGTCCTAAATGACAGCAGCATTGAGCCAAGAGAGAGGGGAGAGGCAGTAGGCCTAGTTCACGATATGCACTCAATCTATTTAACAGAATTACATCTCTTCCCGGGCTGAGCAGTGTGGAGCGAGCCTGTACCCCCATGTTTCCCCCATGTACAGTAAAAGCGGCCTGTGTGCAGTACTTGTCCAGCGATCATAATAAATCCTCTTTATTGGTCCGTGTGTCTTGTTTCTGAAGCCTAGGTTTAATATATTTGATTGAAGGCTCTGCGTGACATTTCACACAAGCACAAGCACTGCCCAGGAAATCCTTTTCCGTGTTTTCTCGCTCCAGATTGAAGCTTCAGCAGTGAGTGCATTTGGCTCCACCCTCAACTCGTGGGTCAAACGATCGAGACGCTTGAGAAGCTCATATTCGCTTCGCTCAATTAGTGCAAACAACTTTGCTGAAAGTTTAAGGCACTTACATAGGGTTAACACAGAAGTTAGTCACATGGTTGTGTTAGGTACGCATTGCTTGCACCATTAGTGTATGTAGGAAAAATGAAAAGTACAATTTCTAAAACCCAGAACTTGTGTTTTAGTCTTGTATGAATTCAAAAACTCTGACAAATTAAACTTTGGCATCATTCTGACTTGTAATAAGGACCTTCTGGCTGTGAGGTGAGAGGATTAAGTATGGAGCTAGCAAAGAAATAATGATACTTTGCTCTCACCATCTTTAATTTGGTACAGCAATAAAAACCCACAAGGAGATTCTTTGAGGTTTATTTTTGTGTGCGTGGCTTCTTAACCATTGAGAAATTAATTGTATAGACCATTCCCACTGAATTGGAAGATCTCTGAGCTTTTGTCCAAGCCAAGAACTGGGCCATACAGTTCTCACTTACTGTGTGCTTGAAGATGGCCTGCACTTCTTTCTACTTTTGAACTAATCACTGCCATTGTGCCTGTGACCTTCGAATGCAGCTGTTAATTTGAAAACACACAGTATAGTGATAGACTTGTGCAACAGACCAGACCTAAATCCAACGTTTGGCCTTGTTTTGTGGACAGAGGTAAAGGCAAATGTATAGTACCAATGAAAATAATGGATAGGCATTCACCCTTGAACAGGAAATGCCATGCCCTAGTCTTGCCAAATGTTTAATTTAATTTTTTCAGCATTTTAATTTTATCTATTCCATCTGCGTGTCACCACAACCCCAGAATCTATTGCTATTGCCATTCTTGGTATGACCTTTAAATTTCAGTTTTTAATTCAAAAACTGTGATAGCCTATCTTGTGTGCAGCAGGCATGAACAGTGGCTATAGCTCTGGACAGTGAACTTGCACCACAACACAGTTAAGGGGCATATACCACACCATGTAACCGAAAGAGTAATGAGCTTATGTATGGCCTTTTCCCCCACGCCCCGTGCTTGTGTGTGGCTTTATCAAATGATGCCCATTACTCACCATTTGCCCCTGCTTGCCTTTTCTGCTTGGACTGACTCTGGGGTGACATAAACAATTTTATATGGGGCATCCATTATGTGTAATCTGATAAAGATTTTGTCATGCTTCTATATGGAACCCCTCTATTGCCCGGGCCTCCTAAAGCCTGGAGTCAGACAAGTGAGTCGTGTTGGAACTGACAGCAGATATTTATCACTGCCAATGTTTATGGTGCAAGCTGCATCAAGACTTTCCCTCTTTTTCCCCCTCCTTTTTATGCGGCTCCTGTCAATCTGCCGGCCTGAGCAGGAGTTAAGCACTAATAAGACAGCTTCGGCATTCGTCTGCTGCACGCTCTTCTTCTTCAGCCTTGTCAGATGAAGGAAGAGATGAGAGTCCTGGGGAGAGCCACCCCCTGTTCGGAGTATATGGAAATAAAGCCAATTGCTTAAGTAAGCACCAACAAGCGCAGCATATAACTGAAGGACAGGCGGTGCTTTTGAAGAATGCATGTTTTTGATTTTATATACATTTATAATAGTACTAAGCTAACTATTATACTATGAAAAAAAATATACTGCTGCCTCTACTACTTTGACAAAAGCTGCTGCTGCAATGACTTGTAATACTACCATTACTAACGCTCCTACAAAGGATGTGAAAAATACTTCAGAACAGTAATAATAAGTATTGCAAGATGTATAGTTATAATATTTCCTCAGCACAGGTATCTCATACACACAGAGTAGTGGGTGAACTCTGGCAAGCGGCTGCATTTCAAATCTAGGACTGACTTCAGAAAGCCCATTTCAACAAAATATCTTGTGATGATTAAAAAAACATTATGAATTATTAAGAGGAAAGAGCAGAGGCAGCATGCAGTGTGATTTACACATTTCCTAAAAGGGCTGCATACATCAGAACAAATCTGGGTGATACCGACTTATCTTCTTCTAACCTCACAGTTTCCATCAACGTCTTCCTCTGAGATACAGAGAAATATTTTAACTGAAGAACCTTGTGCACTGCCAAAAGTATAATACCAAGATGAATCATGCGTTTCCCCCCATGCTAGTATTTTACAGAGTATCCAAAGCATCAAATGATTAAGCGATTCACTGAAAGCCTAAAATGCAAAACATTTTCTGCTGAGCCGTCAACCTCAGTAGGTTTTATGACCCATTACCGGTAAATAATAAAGCTTGACCTGACCTCACTTTGGATTCTAATCCAAAAAACAAATTGAAATCCACTGTGCACCGTATGCTGTACCACCAATCACAGATTGAACATGACAAACTTGCCTTTTTTTTTTTTTTTATCATTTAGCTAGTTTATGACAATTGCAAATGCATACGATGCCAAAACATGATGATGATGGTAACAAGGAAGTAGCCAGATGAAATGCAGGCTGCGTTATAATGGTCATATTTTCAAGATGGCGCAGCGGACGGACGCCTTGGTGTTTTCGTGTTTGACCACCATCGAGTCCATCCTCACCTCCTCCATCACTGTGTGGTACGCTGGAGCCACCACTAAGGACAAACACAGACTGCAGCGCATCGTGCTGCTGAGAAGGTGACTGGCTGTAAACTTCCATCTCTCCAGGACCTGTATGTCTCCAGGACCCGGGGGCGTGCAGGTCGGATCACAGCTGACCCTTCCCACCCTGGTCACAAACTGTTTAACCCTCTCCCCTCAGGGAGGAGGCTACGGTCCATCCAGACCAGAACCTCCCG